>BDUI01000188.1:140203-160260 GCA_002335545.1 Apodemus speciosus
ATGACCATGTGGAGAGAGGGGGAAGGGGAGGAGAGCCCAAGAGGGGCAGAGAGGTGAGAGTACAGACTGGTAAGAGCAATGAGAGAGAGCGAGGAGGGGCAAGCAGCCTTTTATAGTGGGCCAGGTCTATGGGGCGGGGCATACCGGGCTGTTGCCAGGTTAATTGTGGGGTGGAGCTTAGACAGAGTACTAACAGTGGTGGGTAGTGTTTGCCCAGGACACTCAAGGTATTAGATTCCATCCTAGGATCATGAAAACTTGGTAAGGTAGCAGATGTGGTGACAAACACTTGAGTTTTTATATGCACAAGGTGGAATGTCAGTCTAAGGTCTGTTGCTGTCTCAAAATCTAAATAAAACTGATTACACCAATTGCCTTCAGGACAATAACCTGGGAAGCATATTCCTGAGTAAAGTTAGTACTTAGGAAAGGGTCTTTTTTTTTTTGAGACAGGGTATCTGTGTAGGCCTTGAACTCAGAAATCCACCTGCCTCTCAAGTGCTGGGATTACAAGCGTGCGCCACCGCCGCCTGGCCCCACAGCCTTTTCTGAGACACTGTACTGCTGACTCTCCTGCCTACCTCCCGAGTGTGAAGGTAAAGGGGTGCATACCATCCTGAGCTGTAATCCGTGTGGTTCTGAGTACACCACTTATTCTTTATTGATAAAATGGGAAGGAACAGCATCCATACCTAGTCTAAGTTGAGATCAAGTACCCTGAAAGCTGGGCATGCCTGTAACCTCAGTACTTAAGGCCAACCTGAGTTATCCAAGACTTGTTCGAAAACAAGAGCATAAAGGCAAAGGTAGGTGGGTCTGAGTTCCAGGATGCTCTATGATCAACACAAGTTCTTTTCCAGCCAGAAAATCTTTTTCCCTGACAGTGTTGATGGATGCCTGTTACAATCCCTGAACCTACAAGGGAAGGCAGGAGTTAAGACAGGCTCAGCTGTGTGAACTTATTTGCTGTGAACTTTAACCTCCAGCACAAACAGGCCAGGATCAATTTAACCGGACCCCTCTAGCTGCAGTGTAGATTGATCTCTAAGGTAGCAAAGACAAAGGCAAGCTTCTGGGACCACTGACTGACTGGCTTTAGCAGAAAATATTACCAGTGTTAAGGAGCCACAGTGCCAGGCCCAGGCAATTTCCTAATTAGGATACTCATTCTCTCAAATTATGCTTGCCATTTCTACCATTAAGCTCTTTTCCAAGTTCATTTGCTTTAACATAAAAGATAACATAAGGTCCACTTGTTTAACAGACATTTATTACTTCAGTTGAACAACCTCTGTACAGTGCCTTGTTTTGTTGAATATAAAAGAATTTTAGGTCAAGATTTGAGTCTAGTATTTTCTGGAAATCAAATCCTTTTAAAAACTTCAAAGAAAAATGAATTTAATAAAAGCAACTAGATTTTGATACCAAGCCAGCCGTTCAGGGACAATACTTTCTTCCACACTCAAAATCACCGTGGGAAACTACCCCAGGGCACAGCAAAAATAGAACATGGCAGTATGTGTTACCAGCAGCTACCTATGGGTAGATTTGTAAACGATGAAACCACACTACCGCCAGGTGGTGGTGGCGCACGCCTTTAATCCCAGCACTTGGGAGGCAAAGGCAGGTAGATTTGAGTTCAAGGCCAGTCTGGTTTACAGAGTGAGTTCCAGGACAGCCAGGACCACAGAGAAACCCTGTCTCGGAAAACAAAAAAAAAAAGAAATCACACTACCAAATGTATTTTTCTTACCCATGATGAATTGACTAGAAGCCCACCCACTTTTGATTTTTCTCTATTGTAGGCAGTCCTGAACTCAAGATCCGCTTGCCTCCACGCACACCAGCGCCCAGAAAAGCTTAATCACAACTTATATTTGCTTGGCTGATAATAACTTACAACCATAGTTACCAGCTTACAAATCCTAATGGAAATAATCAGCCCTAAATAAGCCCTCGTGCACCCAATGTTCAATCTTCATCAGCTTCAAACCCACACCTAGAGCCCACAGAACAGGAAACCCCTTCCAACTTACCCGGTCTTCTGAAAATAGAACTGGATTCAATTTCCAAAATGTGGGTTAAAATTGATTTCACCTTCCTATGCATATTGACAAAACAGGTTTGAAACCTTCTCTTCCTACACATTTCTAAGCAAAATCCAACTCTAAAAGTTTGTACTCATCAAATTCCCAAGAAAGCAGGCTCTTCAGTGAACCAGAAGATGCCACCATAAAGTTGTAGATTCTATCGCATGCACCAAACACATCCAGGACTAGTTTTAGGACTCCCTTTACACACAGGACACCACTTAGCACAAACACTATACACTCAATCCCCTAAGCAGACAATGCAAAGTACATCAGAAACAAGATACATTATCACCTGCAGTTTTCAATTATTGCACTTTAACTTCTTTCTATACGTTCACAAAGCACTCATGACAATCTGTAGTTTTAACAAATAACACCCCTAAGCAGAAATGACTGTCCTAAATTGTTTATTGGATAGGAATTATACAAACAACACGTGTATTAGCGGTAACGGTGGAGCTGGAGAGTGTTGCGCCTTCTCCAGGCTGCACGGCGAGAACCACCAATGGTGTGGTGGAACTTGTGGCCCTTTCCGAGGCCACGGCTCTTTCGGCCCGCAGATGTCAGCCCACGCATCTCTCTGTGCTTGTGGACTGGTTTGGTGATCCACTGGGTGTCAGGATTTCTTCTGATAGCTTTATGGAATGGATCAATGAGGATAACCTCAAAAAATTTATATGTGGAATCTTCACCAACCCAGTAGGAATTCAGGACTCTCAAAGCCCCACAATGGCGCCCAGCTCTCTCCTAAAATAGGGGCAGAGAAAGACCAGTCAGTTTCCTGCACTACATATAGTAAATTAGACAAAAATCCTTCCAACTCTGGGTCATAAAATGAGACTGAAGTAGGCCAGGTCCCCACACACCTTAATAATTAAAGAGTAGTTTAAACGGCAGACATGGAGACAGAAACGCACCATTTCTTATTCTCCCTAACACCAGGCATGTGCTGCCCCAGTCCCCTTCAGTAACAGACTAAGCTCATAACTCTATACATAATTCAATGGAAGAGTAACCGACACACAATTATGAGCAATGTTAATGAAACAGAATGGCTCAAAATTTTACTGCCCCTCAAAAGCACAGGTTCTGTAGAACCTAGTTCTCAGAAGTCCAGAAACCAAAAACCCTTTCAGTACCTATTTAAGCACCAGAACAGTAACAGAATGAGTATTGACGGTGATTGCTTTTTTGCCAAGATTAAGTACAAAATGCCACCATCCCCACCTTATGTCAAGTGAAACTCCACTGTGTCCCCCCATTTCTTCTTAGCCCACCATCCCAAATGGGTTGTCAAGACCACTGATACTCCATGCCACTTACCTCAGCAACAGACTGAAGGCTTCGGGCAAATTTCAGCTGGTTAACACCATGGTGGACAGGCTTGCCGTAAGTTGCACCCTTAGGAACGGGGCGTTTGCGACCACCACGGCGCACACGAATCCTGTAAATGACATAACCTACACAAAACAAAATACCCGAGCACCACCACGTTAGACTCCGTTAAGGCTTCCCAACGCTTCCCTTTAATTACAAAGGCAGATGAACTACGGAGACTAAAGCACGTCTGTAAATTACACTTAGAACAGCTAAATTAACCAGTATCTTCTGGGCGGGGAGGACTTCCAAACTGACGCCCGCCGGCCTTTCTGGAAGCGCTACAGCTCACGCACATCGTGACCCCACGCACCTTGCTTAGCCTTGTAGCCCAGTCTTCGTGCTTTATCGGGCCGGGTGGGGCGGGGAGCCCTGTGCAGCGCGGAGAGCTGGCGGTATTGCCAGCAGCGGACCCTCAGGAGGAAGCGCATCACGTCCGACTGCTTCTTCCTCCACAGCTCCTGGATGTATTTGTAAGCACCCATCCTGGCTCACCTTTGAGAGAAGCAAATGCAAAGAGCGATCGCTGTCAAGGGCGTCCGCCTGGCGCCCCACCGTCCGCCGGGAACGAGAGGGGCTCTGCACGGGCGGCAGGGCGGCACTGGCTCCCCAGGCTCGGGGAGGCCGGCAGGACTGGCACAGGGCTGTAACCGCCACCGCGAGTAAGGCCGGGAGAGCTTCGTCCCACCACCCGGGCGGCCAGGCTTCCACCCCAAGCCTCCTTCAGTCCCGGGCCCGGGCCCAGCTCGGATCCTGCCGCCATCGCGTCTCTCAAGCCTCCCGAATAGCGGCGTATCCGCGCCCTCTCTACCCCGTATCCCGACTAGGCGCTCTTGCGAGGCAGAAGTACCGAGACCGCAGGGTATCCGGGGTCGGATGGCCTTAGACTAGCGCGATTCGCGACGGATAGAAACACAAATACCGCACTGCCGCCCTACCTGATGGCTGCCGCCAAAGGAAAGGAAGAAGCCTTTCTCCCACAATCCCTTTTGTGGCTCCTCCCCCAACCTCGGCGACCCTCCTTCCGGTGGGGGAAGGGTGTCCGCCCGGTGCCTCTTGGGGTTTGTAGTCCGGACTACAGCCTGGTGGGCGGAGTCAGGCTGGCACAGCCCGCCGCTTCCGGTTGCTCTTCCCCAGCTGTCAGCAGGGCTCCTGAGCGGGCAAAGCTGCAGAAGGTGAGAGGCGGTGTGAGTTCGTGTGTGTCACGGGCAAGGGGCCCGAGGAAGCAGGTCCGGGGACGGGTTCCAGACGGGCGTCTTCGGACCGCGGTGGCCGGCGTGCCACTGTCTCACTGCCCTGCAGTGTCAGGTTGGTGTCTCCGCCGGCGCCTCGCTTCGTGATCCCGGAGCACAGTGGCCGCAGGGCGACCGTGGCGTGGGCGTAGGCGAAGTGGCCGCACTCGTGGACCTCGCGCGTTTCCTCGAGGCCGGCGGGGGACTTGGGACTTGCGCGAACCAGGCTAGCGGGTGGACTGTGGCGCCCTTTCCCCTCCGGCTTTTCCTGTACTGGATGGGAGCCCCGAGGTGCTAATGTCAGAGCCCGGGAGGACTTTATTTTATAGACGCCTTTAGGATAGCAAATTGTCCATTTGCCAAGACCTGTTCGAGGAAGAAATGCCCAGATTGCTGGCATTCTGCCCTGCGTTCTTTATTGAGAAATAATGGTTTATTGGAGTTTTTGCAGCTCCAGAATTTTCTTTACTGTCGTGCGGTTTTAATAAACTCTACGCTTGTTTGTGGCCAAGGTTGGGAATCGTGTTTACCTTTTACAGCCATCTGTGGCTCTGCTCATCTTTTAGAATAAATGACAGCTTTAGCATTTTAAGAGTCCTCGCCTGTCCTATTTAAAAATCCAACAGATACATCGCTTAATAAGTGCGGAGCTCAGTCTCAGCTGTTGGCAATGCAGTGCAAACAACCCACACTTTGAGGGAGTGGAGGGGTATTGAGCGGTACAATGATAGTTGTCCCAGCTGGAGTGAGGGGGCATTGACTGACTTACTCTTTTCTCTTTTAAGCACATCTAGTAGAGCTTGCAAGTTAGGATGGAGTGCAGGATATGATTTTTCTTTTAGGACAGTCTTCAAGAAAAATTTAAGGTTTATTTTTAGTTTGTGTGTTTATTTATTTTAATATTTATTTATTATTATATGTAAGTACACTATAGCTGTCTTCAGACGCACCAGAAGAGGGCACCAAGTCTCATTACAGATGGTTGTAAACCACCATGTGGTTGCTGGGATTTAAACTCAGGACCTTTGGAAGAGCAGTCAGAGCTCTTAACCACTGAGCCATCTCTCCAGCCCCGTGTGTTTATTTATGTGTGTATACTTGGATGTATGTTTGTGCACCACCTTTGTACCTGGGGCCCACTGAAGTAGGTGGAAGTGGTTGAAAACTTCCATGTAGGTGCTGGGAACTGAACCCTGGGGGCTCTGCAAGAGCAGCCAGTGTTCTAACTGCTGAGCCTCTCTTCAGCCCCCTGGGTAAGTTTTTCTGAGAAAATAATGCTGAAGAATAAATTACAAGTCTGTGAGTGTAGTTCAGTGGTAGTGTGTCTAAGGGTTTCATCGATGTGCAGAGACACCATGACCAGGGCAATTTTTATAAAGGAAACATTTAATTTGGGGCTGGCTTACACTTTCAGAGGTTTAGTCCATTATTATCATGGCAGGAGACATGGCAGCACGCAGACAGACATGGTGTTGGAGAAGGAGCTGAGAGCTCTACATCTTGATCTGCAGGCAGCAGAGAGAGATGTGCCTCACTGGGCGTAGCTTGAGCACGGTAGACCTCAAGATGATCCACTCCACCCCACAGTGAGACACTTCCTCCATCAAGGCCATACCTCCTAATAGTGTCACTCCCTTTAGGTAAAGGATTGAAACACAGGAGTCAGTGGGGGCCATACTTATTCAAAGCACCACAATACGCCTACAGTTAGGAATCAGAAACTAAACCTCAAGGTTTGAAGTTGGGGGTACGGATGGCTGTGTGAAAGGGTTAAATGACAAGACAGAATGCCAGGACTGAAGGGACTCTGACCAGCTTGAGTGTGTTGAGTGTGGACAAAGGATTTGCCTTTCTCTCCCATTCCCTCTGCCTTTCTAAAAACCATTAGATTCCATTTCTAAAGCTAGTCACCAAGGTCTATTCCCTTATTTGGCCACTTCCTTCTTCTGAGGCTCTCAAGACTATCAAGGTCCAGCTATCAAAGTATTGAAGTCAAAAGCCCTCTTTGGCTCACGTCATTAACGTGCCCAATTAAAATTAAACCCCTCATTGTAATACTGGCTTACCCCTTGTACCTTTATAAACCACCATTTGCCTGTGAGGTATGTCCAACTCCTTTCTATCCAGAGGCAGTCCTTTGACCCCTCAGGACAAATACCCCTCCTCCCTCTCCCTTGTTCCTTCCCCTTCCCCCTCATCCTCTCTCTCCTGCCTTTGCCTCTTATTTCCTGCCCTCTGTCCCTCTGGGGAAAATAAATCTCCTTTGTGTGAGAACTTGGTCTTGGGGGTCCAACAGACAAATATAGCAAGCAGTGTTCTGGAATCAAATCCAAGGAGAAAGGAAACTACTGAATGATTCTGAGAATGACAGTTAGATTTTAAAATTCTATCGTAGATGGTTTGAGGCTAAAAGGAAAGAGACAATCGGAATAGAGAGGCCAGTGAGGTTGCTTCCCTCACAGCAATTACATATTTTTGATTTATGTTTATTTGTGCATTGATTTTTTTTCCTGCATGTATGTCTGACTGAGGGTTACAGATCCCCTGAAACAGAAGTTACAGACATTGTGGGTCCTCTGGAAGAGTAGCTAGTACTCTTAACTGCTGAGCCATCTCTCCAGCCCTAGCAATTACATTTTAATTTTTAAAAGATTTATTATTTTATGCATATGAGTACACTATTGCTCTCTTCAGACACACCAAAAGGCATCAGATCCCATTACAGATGATTGTGAGCCGCCATGTGGTTGCTGGGAATTGAACTCAGGACTCTAGAAGAGCAGTCAGTGCTCTTAACCGCTGAGCCATCTCTCCAGCCCCGCAGTTACATTTTAAAATTTATTTTTCAGAGATAAAATTTTCTTTCTCTTTCATTTTTGCTATGTAGCTTTAACTGTCCTGGAAGCTTGATGTGTAGCCTAGGCTAGCCTCAAACCTGCAGAGGCCCTCTGCGCTTCCTCAGGTGAGGAGATTAACGGCTCAAATAAAATACCATTTTACAGTTTGTAGATCAGAAGCATCACTAGGTTAAAGGGCCCTCTGCACCCCGTGGCTTCCTTCATGTTTCAGTCAGTCAGTCCCTCTCCTCTAAAACTTGTCTCATAAATACACTGTGCTTAGATCCCCACCCCAGGCTTGAGCTCTGTAGATCAAGGTTAATTCAGCCACACATGCTGTGATGGCGATTCCCAGTTATCAACCTGACTATACCTGGAATGAACTACCGTCCAGAAATGGAGGACATAGCTGTGATCCAGACCTTGAGGCTGGAAGACACAGGCTTTTGATCTGGATCGTGAGACCTAGTGACCATGAAAAGCTTAGGCCTAGGCAAGGTGGTATATAGCTTTAATCCCAGGAGACTGAGGCAAGCACATCTCTGAGTTCAAGTCCAGCCTGGGACAAAGCGAGTTCCAAATGAAGAACAGTTTAGGTGCAGACGTGGTGGTGCACACCTTTACTCTGGGCCATGCCTTCTTCTGGAGGCATAAGGACCCTGGAAGAAGGCAGGTCCTCTCCTCCACCTGCTTGCACTACCAACCAGCACGTCTGTTGGAGTCTACTTCATGATTCCAGCTTATACAGAAGACCAGGTGAGACACCCACCCTCGTGAGACTGAGCAACTACTAGATTCTTGGACTTCACATTCACAGCTGTCCATGGTTGGGTTAGTTGGACTGCAGACTGTGAGTCATTCCTATAATTTCCCTTAATACATAGAGACATTCTGTAAGTTCTGACTCTAGAGAACACTCACATGCAAAACTTCTTTTAAAGAAAGTTTTCAAAATAAGTTTCCAGGGTTAATTTGGAGCATCTTTGGAAGACCATTTTTGTGGGGAACTGGAGAAGTGGCTTACTGGTTTAGAGCACTGGCTACTCTTCCAGGGTCCTCTGGTTCCAGTTCCCACATGGCAGTTCATGACTCGTTTAACTCCAGTCCCAGGGGGTATTGGGGGAACCGGTGTAGGTGCTGGGAATGAACTTAGGACCTCTGCAAGAGGTTTTGCCTCCCAAGTGCTGGAATTAAAGGCTGTGCTACCATGCCTGTTTCCATTTGACTCTGTGTGCATGCGTGCGTGTGGGTGCATGGGCCCACACACAAGCATTCGTGTTTTGCCTGTATCTCTGCGTAAGTGTGTTGGAAACCCTGGAACAGACAGTTGTGACCTACTATGTGGTGCTGGTAATTGAACCTGGGTCCTCTGAACGAGCAGCTGGTGTTAACCCCTGAGCCATCTCTCCAGCTCCACCATTTGACACTCTCCCCCACACAGGGTTTCTCTGTGTATCAGCCCTAGCTGTCTTTTGTAGATCAGGCTAGCCTCAAATTTTCAGAGATCTTGTCTTTGCCCTTTGAGTGCTGGTATTAAAGACATTTTAACCTTTTTGTTGTCTTTATGAACCATTTTTCTTTTTACCTTAGCTGTTGATATCTTGTCTTCTGGAAAAAACAAAAGCCTTGAGAAAAAATGTTACTTTACTCATGGTAATCCTCCTGCCTCAGCACTTTTCTAGAGTGCTGTATTATAGGAAGGAGCAAGCCATGCCTAGAGATGAACATCCAAGCTACTCTCGAATCCACTGTGCACAGAGCTGAGGCAGACCCTCCTCTGCCTGCTGAGTACTGGGGTTACACCTCCACTTGGGATTGTACAATCTACCCAGATGACCTCTGTGGCAATATATAAGGGCCCTCCAACAGTGGTCTAAGTGTGGTAGGATGGCGTTATTCTGTATCTGGAGTCCCCCTGTATTCCTGGTTCAACGTAACCTTTAAGGGAAAGGACTTATTTCAGAGCCCCCGTTCTCTCCACAGTGCTGTCCTGGGAGAAGATGGGAAAGGGCTGCAAGGTTGTCGTTTGCGGGTTGCTGTCTGTTGGGAAAACTGCAATCTTGGAGCAACTCCTTTATGGGAACCACACCGTTGGTAAGATTCTCAGTTTCTTTCCAGATTCTGAAGCTGCTGGAAGGTGCTTATGGCTCATGCTAACTGGTGTAGAGTACACAGGAGAAGGAACTGGGGCTCTGTGGCATTCCGCAGTGCTTGTTAAATGTTCCATACATGCCAGAAACAAATGGTAAGTAGATATGAGTCATATGAAAATGGGGTCCTGTGTACCTGCATCAAATGGGGCTCTAGGAATCATAGGGTCCCTGAGGTAGCAACATCAAGTGACAATAGTCTCCAGGCATAGCATGCTGATGCTGCTGGTTAGGCTTAAAATGAAGAAAAGGCTGTTTGCTGCAGTATGACCTAATTTGTAAATTGGGATTAACTCATTTGTTTATTCCTTCAATGAGTGACCTATTTTATCTTCTCTGTACCACATTGCATGTGATGGTGCTTTGCCGAGCTCAGAGGTGAAGAAGATGGTATTTTGCCTTTAATGAGGTCATGATTTTGGTAAAGAAGATACATAGGTTAAAAATGAGCTGAAGTTTATGTAAGAGATTAGTAAATACAGATGTTCAGAGCATTTCTTTCTGGCAGGTACACACTTTATCTTTTATTAACCATTTTGGTGATTCTTTCTTCCTTCCTTCCTTCCCTCTCACTCTCTCTTTCTCTCTCCCCCCCCATCTCTTTCTTTCTTTCTTTCTTTCTTTCTTTCTTTCTTTCTTTCTTTCTTTCTTTCTTTCTTTCTTTCTTTCTTTCTTTCTTTCTACCAAACTGACCTGGAACTCAGAGCTCGCCTGCCTCTGCCTCCCGAGTGCTGGAAATGAAGGAGTTTGCCACCTCCACCACTGACACCACCTAAGAAATACTTTTTTAAAATGAAAGAAAATTATTTTATGTTTGGGTAGGGAGAGGGTATGCATAAAGATCAAAGGGCAGGGGCTGGAGAGACGGCTCAGCGGTTAAGAGCACTGACTGCTCTTCCAGAGGTCTTGAGTTCAATTTCCAGCAACCACATGGTGACTCACAACCATCTATAATGGGATCTGATGACCTGTTATGGTGTGTCTGAAGACAGCTACAGTGAGTTCAGACTTTAAAAAAAAACAACCAACCAACCACCCAACCAACCAACCAAACCACGAAAGGTTGACCGTTTGGAGCTAGTTCTCACTTAACCTTTCAGTGGGCCCCAGGAATTGAACTCAAACCACCAAGCTGAAGAGCCATTTTGGTGGTCCAAAAAATATTTTTAGAAAAACAAATACAGGCTGGAGAGATGGCTAGGTGGTTAAAAGCACTGACTGCTCTTTTGCAGGTCCGGAGTTCAAATCACAGCAACCACATGGTAGCTCACAACCATCCATGACGAGATCTGACGTCCTCTTCTGTAGTGACTGCAGACAGCTACAGTGTACTTACACATAATAAATAAATCTTAAAAAAAAAAATAAAGAAAAAAGATACTTTGGGATGAATAACTACATTTCATTTTGAAGAAATTAGTAGACGTGTGGTCATTACATGTAGTGCAGGGAAACCTAGAAAGCCAGCCTTGGAAGCATGGGGACTAGGGAATACTGACCCTGGTTCCCTTTTACTGCAGGGATGGAGGACTGTGAAACGCTAGAGGACGTGTACATGGCGTCTGTAGAGACAGACCGCGGGGTGAAGGAGCAGCTGCACTTGTACGACACCCGAGGCCTGCAGGAAGGCGTGGAGCTGCCAAAGCATTACTTCTCCTTTGCTGATGGCTTTGTTCTTGTGTATAGTGTGAATAACCTGGAGTCCTTTCAAAGAGTGGAGCTTCTCAAGAAAGAGATCGATAAGTTCAAGGACAAAAAGGAGGTACGCGGCTGTTTAGCTGCAGTGTGAGGTCTGAAGCTGTTGGAGTGGGTGTGCATTCTGCGTGCTTTACACAGTAAAGCTGGCCAGTGACACGCAGTATCTGCGAACAGTGGGCCTGACTGGCCAGGCCCAGGAAGCAAAGCGCTCGCTCTCTCTTGCAGGGCTTTCCTCTGGATGAGGTATGCTTTCCTAGCTCACGTACTGTATAGCTGTCATGTGGGGATCATCTGTCTCATCTTCAACCTCAAAACACGGGTGCGCGCGTGCGTGCACACACTTGCACACACAAGCTTAGTAAGTGAGCACCAGTTTCTCCATTTGCCACTTTCCTGCCGCTTGGAATTCACTAATCTCACCTGAGCTCACCCCTGTTAATCCTCTGCTAGATAGCTTAACCCAGATTCTTTGTTTGTTTGTTTGTTGTTTGTTTTGATTTTTCGAGACAGGGTCTCTCTGTGTAGCCCTGGCTGTCCTGGAACTCACTCTGTAGACCAGGCTGGCCTCGAACTCAGAAATCCTCCTGCCTCTGCCTCCCAAGTGCTGGGATTACAGGCGTGCGCCACCACCGCCCGGCAGTTTGTTTTTTTCAAGACAGGGTTTCTCTGTGTAGCCCCGGCTGTCCTGGAACTCACTCTGTAGACCAGGCTGGCCTCGAACTCAGAAATCYRCCTGCCTCTGCCTCCCAAGTGCTGGGATTACAGGCGTGCGCCACCACCGCCCGGCAGTTTGTTTTTTTCAAGACAGGGTTTCTCTGTGTAGCCCCGGCTGTCCTGGAACTCACTCTGTAGACCAGGCTGGCCTCGAACTCAGAAATCYRCCTGCCTCTGCCTCCCAAGTGCTGGGATTACAGGCGTGCGCCACCACCGCCCGGCAGTTTGTTTTTTTCAAGACAGGGTTTCTCTGTGTAGCCCCGGCTGTCCTGGAACTCACTCTGTAGACCAGGCTGGCCTCGAACTCAGAAATCYRCCTGCCTCTGCCTCCCAAGTGCTGGGATTACAGGCGTGCGCCACCACCGCCCGGCAGTTTGTTTTTTTCAAGACAGGGTTTCTCTGTGTAGCCCCGGCTGTCCTGGAACTCACTCTGTAGACCAGGCTGGCCTCGAACTCAGAAATCTGACTGCCTTGGCCTCCCAAGCACTGGGATCAAAGGCATGCGCCACCACCGCCCGGCTTTAACCCAAATTCTACATTTTGTTTTGTTTGCTTTGATTTTGGAGACAGAATTTTTCTTGCTGTCCTGGAACTTGCTTTGTAGACCAGGCTGGCCTCTGTCTCCCAAGTGCTGGGATTAAAGGTGTCACCACCATGCCTGGCTGATTGGCCATCTTTTAAAAAATGTTAAAGACTTATTTTAAATTATGTATACGTGGGGAGATGGGAGGAATTACATGCTCATGAGTGCAGGTGCCTGTGGAGGCCAGAAGAGAGCCCTGTTGTCATGTTTGTCACTTCTGAGGGTCCCCATGCACAACCCCCCCCCCCCCCCACCAGCCAAGTACTAGGGCTCCATACTTGCTAGGTAAGTTCTCTACTTCCCCAACTTGTTTTTGGATAAGGTTTAACTAAGTCGCCCAGCCTGGCCTTGAACTTGTAATCTTCCTGCTTCAACTCCAGAGCAGCTGAGTTTACTGTCTTCTTTTCCTCAATATCATTTACTTAAAAGCAGTTTGCTAAATGGAAGAGCATGACTTACCCCGTTTTTGTGTAAACTGTTTTTGATGGTTACCATTGTCTTTTTGTTATCCAGGTGGCAATCGTTGTGTTAGGAAACAAACTGGACCTTTCTGAGCAGAGACAAGTGGATGCTGATGTGGCGCAACAGTGGGCGAGAAGTGAGAAAGTGAAGCTGTGGGAGGTGACAGTGACAGATCGGAGGACACTGATTGAGCCCTTCACCTTACTGGCCAGCAAGCTTTCCCAGCCCCAGAGCAAATCCAGCTTCCCTTTGCCTGGGAGGAAGAACAAAGGGAACTCCAATTCCGAAACCTGAGCCCGGCCTCGAAAAGTCTGCAGCCCAGCACGAGGCTATGATTTAACGTTGCCCTTGCTCTGGCCCGCATGGAACCCCTAAGTGGTAATTTAGTGCACTTTATAATTAAGTTACTGGGCTAGTTTATTGCTGTTGGACATTATTTTGACTTTATTTGAAACCTGTTCTTAAAATCAAGTTTATTTATTCTGTACTTGTCAATAACAGCAAAATAAAAATTTAGAGAGTATGCAGTGTACCACGGGAACTCTTGCAGCTTGTCGGGAATGCTCTACTCATTGTCATTTTATGCGGATGCCTTAGTGTGTCCATAAGCCATTACTGTGGGCGTGGACTCGGCTTTCCCCTCCCTTCTATGCCAGAATTCCAGGGGTGGAACCTTACCCACTGACTCATCTGAACAGGCCCAGAGCTCTGTTTTACAAAAGTTGATTACTCAGGGCTGGAGAGATTGCTCAGGAGCTAAGATCTAAGATTGATGCTCTTGCAGAAGAGCCGGGTCAAATTTCTAGCACCTACATGGTGGCTCACAACCACCTAAACAGATGCCATGGGATTCAGGGTCCTGTCTTAGTTTCTTCAGACATACCATGCATTTAGTGCTCATATATACATACAGGGAACATCACCCATACACATAGAATAATATCTAATATAATACACACATGCAGGGAACATCACCCATACACATAGAATAATATCTAATATAATACACACATACAGGGAACATCACCCATACACATAGAATAATATCTAATATAATACACACATGCAGGGAACATCACCCATACACATAGAATAATATCTAATTTTTTTAAGTTAATTATCTAGGATTATAAAGCCTGGCAATTGCTTTGTCTACCTAAATTGTCCCAATAACAATAATTTGAATCTCTGAGTTAAATTCTCATTTCACAGAGGCTTTGATGAACAAAACAAAAGTGGTAGTTTTGCTTTGCTCTATTGAGATCTTAGGGTTAGGACAAGGGGCTTTTGTATTCAAAGCCCTGTTTTTATTCTATAAGCTAGGCCTGGGCAGATGACAAAAAGAAATTCTAGAGGGTCTTTTGAAAATGGCTAGGCTGAAGAACGGGGAGACATCCTTTTTCTTCTAATAACCTCATCATATACAATAAAATGTCAGAAATAGTGTTACTGTTAGTTTTACATATTAAACTTAGTTTACAATTTATTTTATGGACAAGCTTACCAAGATCTAAGCAGTATTGGTCATTGTATTAAAAAAGATTGCCAGCCTTATACAAAGAACTAGGAAATAAGCTGGTTGGTATTTTCTTTTTTGTTTTTTTCTTTTTGTTTTTTGAGACAGGGTTTCTCTGTGTAGCCCTGGCTGTCCTGGAATTCACTCTGTAGACCAGGCTGGCCTTGAACTCAGAAATCCACCTGCCTCTGCCTTCTAAGAGCTGGGATCAAAGGTGTGCGCCACCACGCCCGGCTAGCTGGTTGGTATTTTCAACTGTAAATCATCTTTAACCATTTAACTGAAAAGCAAAACATGAAACAGGGTATAATAAAGGATGCAGTAACAGGTAAAGTACGGATCTTTGATGCAATACTTCTGACTGTGGCTGACGCAGCTCTGTGAGTTCAAGCCGAGGAGGACTGTGTGTAACGTAACCCAGCAGCACTGTTGCTGCCCGCTCTTCTGTTCGTGGCACTGTTGACTGAACTCAAGGCTGCACACACATGCACTGTTAACCTTTTTACTTTGTGAGGAAGGGTCTTAAGAAATTACCCAGGCCTTGAACTTGGAATCCTTAGGCCCAGACACCCTGTTTGCCCTTCATTCAGGATCTTACTATATGACCCTGGCTGGTTGGAACTGTGTAGACCAGGCTAGCCTTGATCTCAAAGTCCTCCTCAGCTGGGATTAAAGGTGTGTACCACTGTACCCGGTCTCGGCCAACTCTTTAAAATGAAAACATACTTTTGGCTATTCTTCAGGTTGTCAGTCGTCTAGCCTGCCCTCCCAGGCACTCCTTACCTTTGTTTCAGCCTTTGCTTCTGAGGTATTTTAAATAGATCCTGCCTGGAGCTTTTTTCTTTTGGCTGTATTTAGATCTTGTGCTTTAATATACATGGAACTAGTTATGGTTTTAAAATGCTAGAGTGAACATGTCCTGGGTCAATTTTCCTTCCCCCCTCCCCCTTTTAGACAGGGTCTCATGTAGCCCAGGCTAGTCTCAGACCCAGTGTGTGGCTGAGTATGACCTTGAACTCTAACCCTCGGCATCCCCGTACCCTGGGGTGAAGGCGTGTGCTACTGTGCTCAGCGTTTACCTGTGTGAGTAGGAGCAAGGGCAGCAGTGTCCTACTCCCGAGGCGTGGCCCTGCTCTGCCAGGGCGGCTCACGTCTCTCATGAGTCTGTCATGTGCAGATCAGAAAAAAATGCTTTGAGGAACAGACATTGGAGTCCATCTTCGTAGCTTAGCTGGCTTACACTGTTTTTTTTTTTTTTTTTTTTTTTTTTTTTTTTTTTTTTTTTTTTTTTTTTTCGAGACAGGGTTTCTCTGTGTAGTCCTGGCTGTCCTGGAACTCACTCTGTAGACCAGGCTGGCCTYGAACTCAGAAATCCGCCTGCCTCTGCCTCCCAAGTGCTGGGATTAAAGGYGTGCGCCACCACGCCCGGCCACTGTTTATTGTTTTTAAGATAGCTCCCGGAGACTCCAGATGGCTCAGAGGTTAAGAGCACTGACTGCTCTTCCAGCAACCACATGGTGGCTCACAACCATCTGTAACAGGATCCGAAGCCGCCTTCTGGTGTGTCTGAAGACAGCTACAGTGTACTCATAAACAAACATAAGATAAATACGTCATAAAAAGACCTCTCCAAAATGTGCTGTGTAATTACCAGTCCTGGCATATGTAAGTGATAAGTATTCCTTAACCTGCTTTCAGAAGCAAAGATTGCAGAGAGGGAATGAACACAGCAGGTCAGTAGTTGTTCTTAATATTGTTTATTAGTACAGTAACAAATGCAGACATAAGAAGTCTAAATCAACCAATTGACTGAACTGTTCCTATTCCACACTTACAGTTAACAGCTTAAGGTATTTCACTACAGGTTTCCACAAATCCTGATTCAACCCTTGAAGTAATTTGCATATAAAATAAAATACATTAACTACTGGTTTCCTACTTGTCTGTAGCCAGGTGTCCATTTTATATATACGAGGTAACAAACTCATCTTTGAAAACTGGTTAAATACCATTGTTTCCTTCTAAGAAGGAAAAACAAATTCCAATTTTTTTTGAACAAGAAAATAGGACTTTACATAAATGGCCACATATGTAACCTACACAAATGTAAGCTGGTTTCGGAAGTACAGTAGACCACGACCACTGGGACACAAGTGTCTACACATGCTTCTTTCCTGTCGTACTAAAGTCAGCTAATCTTGCAAAGTGACAGCTCTAAAAGTCGCTATTACCAGTTTATCTACTGTAGCAAGATACCTTAAGTTACAACGAAATCCTGGGAAGTAAGACTGAATAATATCTGTTATAGAAATACCCTACTCTTTACCGGCTCCCACCCCCACCCTTCAAAATCATAAGCAGCTCTCTTCTGTGACAGACAAATCATGTAAGAACTGAAAACCCAGTTTATGTAGCGTATCTCTTGGTCCACTGTCTGGCCATTCTGTCGTGTTCTGCTCTGTTGGTCATATACTGAGTGGCGATACTGCCCACCAGAGGGTCAGCTGGAAGAAAAACATGTAGATTACTTTGGAGGAAGAAAATCAGATACTTTGGATATAAACACACAGCAGTTATCACCATGCCCATGTTTGAAACACTCATTGTCAGAAGGTATTTTCTTCTAATCTTTAAAAGCAGTTTTTTAGGTTTATTTTCTGTGTACGGGTCCTCTGTCTACAGGTTATGGATGTGGGCCCCTAGTGGGCGCTGGAGCTGAGCCCTGGGAGCCGAACCCGGGGCTGCAAGAACGCTTACTTGAGCTGGCCATTGTTACAGCCCCTCTTCTAATCTTACTAGAAGGCGGGAAGAGTGGCTTGGCTTTTATTTTCTTATTCTACTTTAATTCTCTCCCAACAAGTGACACTCTTTGTTCTTCATGGGTATGATCAAACTCATGACTCTGGGATAGTCAAGGCTCCAGGACCAACTTTGTTCAGCCAATTAGAGTTGTGGATGTTGGGAAGTCTCTGTGGCTGGTGCAACTGGCAATATCTATTGTACAATGTATGCCTAGAAAAGGCCAAAACCCAGACCTCTAGCTAAACATGTTTCTCTGAAAATGGAATGCCTAATTAAATTTGTATATTTAAGCAGAAAAATAATTTCTTTTTAAAAATAATTAGTCCCAATGAGATTACAATTCTGAAACCCCCAAGCATTTGGTGGAAAGATAACTCTTTCTAAGGTGAGCACTGGCTGTGGGAAAGAGCTCAGTGAACTCTCAAAGCTGGCAGCAGAGCTGCACCCACTTTCGTAACGAGCCTGGAGTGGCCGCACTGTCTAACTAGTACACTAAACACTTGATGAAAATGACCTTAATGGTCTTAGCTTCTGTGGAAACAAGGACTTCATTTAGTAATAAGGACAGTGCAGACGACTCGTCTCACCAGGGTTGCAGTCTGTAAGGAGCGAGCAGATGGAGAGGAGGACTTTCGAGATGGTCAGTGCCGGGCTCCAGTTGTCTTTCAGTATGTCCAAGCAAATAACTCCTTGGCTGTTAATATTACAGTGATAAATTCTTGTACGAAATGTAACCTAAAAATAAGGCAGTTGTCAAGCACCATTCACGTAGCTGGCATCGTGACATCTCAGGTGACTGACAGGTCGGCAGGTACAGGCTGTCGAAGTGAGGCCGCACTCAGCCCTCCATCTCATTTTATAGCAGGGGCCCATTGCCAAAGGCAACGCCCATTGCTCCTTTGCAGTTTTTCTTTTCTGGATCAGGCTAGCCTGGTACCACGGGTCCCACACTAGCTGCAAACCTTTGATCCATCCTGTTTCCAGAAGGTAGGATGACATACTAGTAACATCTGGCTTAATTTTAATGTTTTAAATATGACTTTGTCTGAGTTTGGATTGTTGGTTGTTCGCTGACCTCTTGTGTTAGCTGGAAGTAATACACTGCTTCAGACTGTTCATCAAATCTAACAAGCTAGACCATAAACAGCACAGTTTGAAGCACTTACCCCTAGAAATGCCTATTGCCAGCTGAGGGGTCAGCCCAATCCACAGTCATCACATTCTCTTAAAACTAGCAAACACGCTGGGCAGTGGTGGCGCACGCCTTTAATCCCAGCACTTGGGAGGCAGAGCCAGGCAGATTTCTGAGTTTGAGGCTAGCCTGCTCTACAGAGTGAGTTCCAGGACAGCCAGGGCTACACAGAGAAACCCTGTCTCGGGAAAAAAAAAAAAAAACCAACAAAACAAAACAAAACAAAACAAAAAACTAGCAAACACTGCAGAGCAAGAAGCTGAGCTCTCTGAGCCACACAACAGATCTAGACTATGCCGCAGTGCACAGCTCTTACTAACACAGAGTGACTGGGCAAGGAGGCCTCCTCATCAGGGCAGCACACACAAATGATGAGTCTAGCTTTTGTGATTACATTGAAAACTTGATCTAAGAATGGTTAAATGTCAGAAGACTTAGGAGATTCCTTACCTTTGGAGGCTTGAAGGGATACTCTGGTGTGAAAGTAATATCAAGGAAGAATACTCCACCTTCATACACAGAGCCTGGAGGACCCAGAATGGTTGATCTCCACTCATAGATGTTGTCACCTTTGGGACCAGCGCTGTGAAATAACACAGGAGCAGATAAAGACATGGTGACATTGTATCAGAAAAGGTTGAATGCTGGGTTCTCTTCATGAAGAGTGTGGCCGTGAGCCATGACAAGGGCTGTCTAGCTCCTCTAAACACACAGCTACCGCTAGGCAGGGACGCGCTCCTGAACTCTCAGGTGTGCGGAGACAGCAATTAAAGACTCAGTCAAAGTCTTAGAAGATAAGCTGCGTACTATTATGATTCAAAGAAACTCAGGACAAATCTCAGTACCTGTGGCTTCTCCAAGCACCTCTCACCTGGGCGGACAGTGAGAAGTAAACCGCTCTGTCCCGGGACAGAGCCTCTGCGCCTCCCCCCCCCCCCCCCCCCCCCCCCCCCCCCCCCATTTCCCTTTGTTGGGGCATCTATTGAGCCTTTACCTGACCAAGGACCCCCCCCCCCCGCCCCCACCTCCGCTCTTCACTGCACTGCTCAGCTATTTGACTATGGCTCTTCTGGTTTCTCTCCTGGCCGGCTTGCCCCACCTCCCTCTGCTCTTCCTCCCCACCCCACAGCTCCAGTTCAGTCCGCCAGCTAGGCTCAGTCTGGGCTCTCCCAGATGTCTCTGCCTGTTCTCTCCTTTATCTACAGTAAAACCTCCTCCTCAACCATACCTAGAAGTGATCATGTCCTCATTTGTCCTCACAAAACTTAGTGACAAGTTTTCTGATAGCTAAATCATTTCTTGTAACCTTTTAAGTAACAAGAATCTTTTGCCCTAACTAAAGTGCTTGGCAGAGTTTGCACCCTGGTGGGGCTGGCCAGCCCCTCCCCCTCCCTCCCTCCC
>BDUI01000188.1:160529-182993 GCA_002335545.1 Apodemus speciosus
ACTACAGTCCTCCTCTTCTGGTCCCCTGAGACAGAGTGGCTCAGCCTTAGACAGTGAGGGGATGTCAAGCATGCAGTCCGTTCCCGCTCAGTGTTAAACTAAATCCTAACCTCTACTGGCCATCAACCAAACCCTAGTCTTGTCGTATTCAAGACTAGGTTGTGCCCTCATTTGGCTACATCATTCTTCTACAATGTTGCACTGGATCCAGAGTGCTCGGTATTCAAGTACCTTAGCAATAGTGGTAAAAGCTCGCCCTCCAATTCTAAGACCTGGAGAGTAAATACTCTTTGTAGTAATAATTTCATAAGGTCGGGTACAGGGCAAGACTAAAACTGACTTACTCTATTTATGTATTCTGTGTGTGTGTGTGTGTGTGTGTGTGTGTGTGTGTGTGTGTGTGTATATGTGTGTTCACGCATGCGTACTGCCTGCCCTTACAAGTTAGAAGAGGGAGTGAGATCCCCTGGGGCTGGAGTGACATGTGGTTGTGAGCTGCTTGCCAAGGACGCTGGAAACTGACTGGATCCTCTGGAAGAGAAGCAGGTGTCCCTAACTGCTGAACTACCCTCTCCAGCCTCCAACAATATCTTAACCAGCCCTCTCCTAGGAATCTACTATGACCCCTCTGGTATAAGCTGTTACCTTTACTGCTTCATTTGCTGAGAACAGAATGGGTTCTCAGTTATCAAAAGTTAGCCTGTTTGTGTCCCCTGCTGAACTCCCAGTCACTAGGAGGGAGGTTGGGCTCTTGGGAACAGTCAGGTCAAAAAAGTAGAAGTCATTATGTATTAGCTTACTGTCCTAAATCAGACCTCATCACCAGAGCATTCGCTCATCTGCCCCCAGGACAGAGCAACAAGACAGCGGTCTGGAAACTAAGAGGTGCTTCCTCACTACACTAAAACTGCTAGCACTTAGCCCCATCCCAAAGTTACAGAGGAAAGCAAAGGCCTTTAAAGTTCAATTAATACCATTCCAAACTGCCACCTCAAACTCTTCACTGTCAGGCCGGCTGATGGTCAGCAGGTGACGCACTTGCTGTCAGGCCTGACGACTTGAATTCAGTCCCCAGAGCCCTCCTGGCAAACAAAACCAATGTTCTATACACGTGTGACCAAGCTGTTCCTGACCTCGGAGCGCCATCTACCTCTATCTCCAGAGTGCTAAGATTAAAGTAATGAGCCACCACACTCAAAATTATACCTTACAAAACCCAGAACACCTAGTTATTTTAGGTATAATTCAGAAGACTTAGTTATCTTTTTAAGAAAAAGACTGGGGGTTGGGGGGGGGGTCGGAGAGGTGGCTCAGAGGTTAAGAGCACTGGCTGCTCTTCCAGAAGTTCTGAGTTCAATTCCCAGCAACCACATGGTGGCTCACAACCATTTATAATGAGATATGGTGCCTTCTTCAGGTGTGTAGGCATACATGTAAGCAGAACACTATACACAGCAAATAAAACTTAAAAAAAAAAAAAGGAAGAAAGAAAAAAAGAATAACTCTGAGGCCCTAGGACTGAAAAAAGGACTGTGAAAACTGAGCTAGAAGCAGGCAAGTGGACATCAGCAGGAAGTGAGGATAGAGAAGAGCCCCGATGTCCCAGTGAGCTAACAGCATTTCAAAACAGAGCCCAAGCAATTTCTGGCATTCATGATCTGATTGCTACTCCATAAAAGCCTCGGCACCCCTTGGGAGAAAGGGCGCGAAGACTACCAACTGGCCAGAGCTAACCTCGAGCCTTCACCTACGTTGAAGTCAGTCCTGGATTGTTACACCTGGGAAGGAGGGTACTGCGCGTACCCGGCAGGTAGAGGTCAGGGGTGAACTATGCACCCTCAAGTGCACCCGACAAGGCACAACACATAATGACTTCAGCTGCAGATTCCAGCAGTGCTGAGGCTGGGAAGCCCAGCCTTGGAGAGTATGGCTCAAGGTCCAGATTAGAAAGGAAGGGGTTTTAGCTGGTTACAGTAACAGCTCTCATTATTTTACTGCTCGGTGCCTGCTATAGAAAAAGAAACACATACGGCTATTCCTGTTGGACTCATGCTGTCAGTGTGGTCCCTAAGTGAGCACCATCACCATCCCTTGGGGTTGGGGTTCTGTTAGGAATGCAGACACGAGACTCTACCCCAGAGCCCATCCACTCGCTTCCTAACTAGATCCCTAAATGATTCCTGAATACACTCAGGTTTAAAGGTCAGCTGTAGAGGACAGTAACTGGTAATACAAATGATCTTTTCCTAGTGTTTGGCTTGAATTATCATTTTATTGTAGCTCTCCTCACCCTCACCTATAGGTGCAGTGAGGTCAGCCCTGGCAGAACTTAGTTCTGTTAGAAGGAAAATCCAGTCCACAACGGCCTATACTCCCTGACAAGCATTATCCAAATATCCCTTTCTTTTACTTTCCCTACCCACCTCGAGACAGTTCCCTGGCTGTCCTGGAACTCACTAGACCAGGATCACTTCGAACTCAAATAACTTTCTACCTGGCTCTGCCTGCTGGGACTTAAGGCCTACACCACTTCATCAGGCCTCAAAATTCATTTCTTATCTTGTCTGCTTTTGCTAGGCAACTCAGAGACTATTACCAGCTCTGCTGGTAGCAGAGGGTCGATGCTTTCCTCCAACACTCTCCTCTCTAGAAGACCTACCCACACAGCATACCTAGGACTTTTATAATGTGGTGGCCCATGTCTATAACCGCAGTATGTGAGAAGCTGAGGCAGAAAGCCAGACTGCAGGAAGTCTGACAGTCGGACAGTCGTGGGAGACTAAGGGGAGAGATGCTTTAGTGAGCATCTGTGTAAGTCTATACAAGAGGAGGAGACGAAGATGCTGGGACACAGTGAGGTCACAGACCCTTGGGAAGAGCATGTGGACCACAGACAAACCTAAGCAGGTGAAGACCTGGCTCCCACACCACACACCACTGGCGTCCAGGGGAGCTAGACATCTTCACTGAACAAAGTGGGCCCAAGGAGCTGTATCTTCCTCACTAAAGGGAAGGAAACTGGCTTAAGTACCCAGCCAAGAATGGCATCCCTACAAATTCCTAATTCTTATTACACCAATACTCCACTCTCCAACAGGAAGGAAATCTCAAATGGGTCCAAATCTGGGGCTCTCATGTTTCTTCATGGTAGCAAAGCAAAAACTCTTCATCAGAGTCACGTCTCAGCCTTCTCTAAGGACTTCAAACAAACAAACTTTTTATGTGTATAGGTGGTGTCCCTGGATAAATGTCTGTGTACTACATGCATTCAGTGCCTGCAGAGATCAGAAGAGGGCATCAGATCCCTGAGAACTGGAGTCCAAAGTAGTGAGCTGTCATGTCAGTACTGGGAACTGAACCTAGGTCCTCTGGAAGAGCAGCCCTGGCCTAGCTCTCCGGCTCATTCAAGAAATTAAAAACATATTTTATGTGTAATAGGTTGACCTTGGACTCCTTCCTGCCTCCATCTTCTAAGTGCACAAGGACTTTTTAATGTAACTTTACTGTAACAGAAGACTTATTCATCACCTACAGATRCTGTAAAATCTTGAGATTTTGCAATATATTTCAAGGTAGGAAGAAAACAAATCTATCTTGGCAATTACACAGGTATGATGCCAGTTATCTAGCTACAAATCTGTCTTATGTTGTCTCTGGAGAGTAATAATTTCATTCCACACAGACTACAAGCCTACCATACTAGTATTTAATAATACTTTATGCACCCCTGTTTAGGATTAAAGGGCAGTATTCAAATCAGGTGAAACAATGACATCACTTTTTCTATTCTTACCTGACTAGGTCTTCAACTGCAGTTTACTACATCATTACTCTGTGATGCATAGTAATGACAATCTAACACACCTGGAAATTTACATCCAATACTTTAATAAACACATGATTTAATCATATTGTGTGTGTGTGTGTGTGTGTGTGTGTGTGTGTGTGTGTGTGTGTGTGTGTGTGGTGGTGGTCAGAAGACAACAATCAGGAGTTGCTTCTCTTCGTTCCACAACTGGATTTCAGGAATGGAGCTCAGGTTGTCAGGCTTGGCAACAAGAACCATGACCAGGTAAGTCCTCTCACTGGCCTCATCAGATTTTTAAGAAGAAAACCGAAATAAGCAATGCTTTTATTTCTGGTCTGGCAGTGCAGTGGTGTTCTGTACAGTTAGAACTGTAAGACCATTTCCTTAGAAAGACAAGGGAACTATTTAGGACAGAAGCTCATCTACAGGATTGTGGATTAAGAGGGAGGCAGCTGGGTGAGTGTGGGTCTTGTTCATGTCTCCCGTTTTGAGAGGGAGTTTTAGTGTTAGTCCAGGACTGGCTGGAAGCCTGGATCCTCCTGACTCGGCCTCCTGGTGGGAGGCTCACAGGCACGTGGCCCCACGCCAGCTTTCCTCACACATCAGCGTCCCTGTGTAGTGGGTGTCTTCCTCATGTGTCCACCTTTCGTGGCGGGCTGCTACCTAGCAGGCCTGCGATCAGTCTGTCTCCGATTCCCAACACAGGGCTTGAAGGAATACGTGGGAGTGTGGGATTTGAACTTAGGCCCCTCTGCTTTCGTAGCAAGAGATCTCCCTAACTCATTCAAACTTTCTGACCACAAAACCAATTGAGCCTTTAGGCAGTGTTGGACCCTAAAGGCAACACTACCCCAAGGAAAGCTTCAATTCTCACAAAGGAATTTACCAGTTTACAGAGTTCTTTCCATGGGCCGACTCACACACACTTTGTTCTTTCCCACTGTATGTTCTTTTCTGCTCACGCTGCATTGCTGCCAATCCCAGAGTGCAAGTGGGGGCCCAGCCAGGGGCTGGGAACTTTGGGACCTTGTTAAAATAATGTTTTGGTCACTTACTGTTGACATGAAACTGGTTTTTATTGTTTGGTAAGATTTTTATTAGTAGTAGTAACAATTTTAAGTGTTTTTGTAGCCCCCTGTTGCTCTAAGAAATGTCATTTATATGAAACTTTGTGCTTATGAGGGGATTTCAGAGTCCCTGCACACTTTCCCGTTGGGCCTGGAACTTTCTTGCCTTCCCCGCCAACCTGGAGGGCGTCCTCCTCAGAGGACATGAAGACCCTCAATCCAGGAAGCACGAGGATGTTTCTGGAGAGCAGACATGCTTTCAGAGAAAGCTGGCTTTTAGGGCCAGGGAGAGAAAGGCCAAGTGGAGCTCCTACCAGCCCCTCCAAGAAACCCATCAGCTCAAGGTGTCTCATGGATGCAAAGGTCCATTTCCCGTTCCCACTGGTATTTCAAGGCCTTCCTGGCAGCTGCAGCTGTGCTGCGGAGGGCTGAGCGGACGAGACCCCAGCTGTGCTCTACTATGCTGGACATTAAGGCAAACCTGCAGATACGGAAAATAGTGCTGCTCCTTGAAGGTTTCTAATTTTGGAAAGTAGCGATTCTCATTTAGAATGCTGTTCATATTGTTAGTTTAAAATTAGATTTTTTAATGTCTGTTTTAATTTAGAACAGGCCAAAACTCCATAACACTAACCGTACAATCGCATCACTGGGTCTAAAGGTATAATGGGGCGGCTCTAGTGACTGAACCCACCACACAGCCTCAGCTTCTAAAAATGGTTTCTTTGGCTTGAGACATGACACTGCTGTTCAGCTCAGGCTGGCCTCGGACTGCAGGATAGTTACGTGCCATCAAGTCTAGCTCTTGTCAGTCTGTAACCAAAACATTGAAGAACCCACTAAGTAAGTCATTTTAAACATTAGTGAAATTGGCTAAAATAAGTGGACATCAAACATGCTGGTGACAACTATAATTCCAGCACTCAAAATATAGGCAGGCGCGATGATCTAGCTCAAATTTAGGCCAGTCTGAGCTATACAGTGAGTCTGATCTTAAAGACCAAAAATTCAGGATAAAGCTCAGAAATAGAGCCTTTCCAGTGTCCTGTGTTCAGACCCCGCATGGCAGCACATACCCAGGAGGCCAGTAATCAGATCTCCATGAGTCCGAGCCCAACCGGCTCTACGCAGCAAGTTCCAAGCCTGCTAGGAACACACAAGTGAGACTTAAAAGGGGGGGGGGGAGGAGCAACAACAGATACTAGGACCTAGAAAAAGTGCAGCTGGGCAGTCTCCGGGTTTGGGGTGTGGGAGAAGCTACTCTCGTCTTAACCCATGACAGACTGTCCTCAGCCTGGGCAACAGCCGCCACTGTCCTAGAGCTGTGGTGCCCAGACTGCACGTTCAAAGGGGCCCTCTTAACTCCATTCTTTGAAAATTCTCCAACTGCTTTTGAATACAGCTGGTGAAATTTATATATAAGTCTATGAACTTTGACTTCCCAGCCAAATTGATTTTTGTTTCTTTCTCCAAAAAGAAAAATATAGGCTGGAGAGATGGCTCAGGCCTGAACAGCACCTGTTCCCTGTGCAAAGGACCCTGACTCCATCTCCCTCTTCCACAGGGGGAAGCTGCCTGTAAGTCCATGCACACACATGCAGGCCAGTACTCATACACGAGACACAAAGAATGGATATGCTCAAGGGGACTCACGCCTTTTGTGTGTCTTGGACACTCACCACCTCCTACAGAGGGCTGCGTCATTGGAGAGGCCACTCAGACAATGGGAACCACCTAGATAGCAAACACGAGCCAGCTCTAGCTATCTTCTCCCTAGCCCAGAAATAAGAGTAGAAAAATGCACAAAGAATTTAGCCAGCCCCTAACTGTTGTCAGAGCCCAAGTGACCCCTGAACTAGCCGAGTCTAAGGCGACCTACAGTAATCAATGGCTGTTCAGGTGTTTTGTTATCTGACAGTAAATAGCTGGTTGCTTCTTTGACCAAAATGGATTTGCCACTGATGTTAAAGCTACACAGAATGACAACAAACACAAAGTGTAGGGAAAAGTGGTGGAAAGAAAGAGCCATAGTTAGTAAACAGTTGTCAGCTAACACACCTGGGAACTGTAAACTCAGTTGAAGAATCGCCTCAACTGCAGCCAAGTCTGTGTGACATTTTCTTGACTGCTGTGAGATGCAGAAGGGCCCAGCCAACTGTGAGTGGTACACTCCTGGGCAGGTTGGCCTGATGTGTATGAAGGGGAACTGAAAAAGCCAGTAGACAATGCTCCTCCATGACTGTTGCTCCAAGGTCCTGCTTGGCTTTCCTCAAGGATAGACTGTAACTTGTAAACTGAAATAAACCTTTTTCCTCTCAAGTTACTACTGGCCAGGGGCTTTATCACGGCAACAGAAAGCAAACAAAGAAGGATAAAAAAAATATTTGCAGTATACAACATTAACAACTTAAGTGTTAAAACTTAGTGACACAGGCACTGCTCAAGATGGGAGACCTACATAGCTAATAAATTCTCAATCTTAAATGGTCATATAGAAATGTAAATTAACAACATTGTAACCTTTTCTGTATTAGGCTTTTTTTTTTTTTTTTTTTTTTTTTTTTTAGTAGACTAGTAAAGACAAGCACTTTACTGACCATCTCCCTAAACTAAATCAGGCTAGGAAACAACCACATAGTAGTGTGTATGTCTAAAAATGTGGCTTGTAAATGAGATGAGGTAAGCAGAGTGAACAGGAAGAGTGCACAGAAAAATGTATTAATTTAAGAAAACAAGAACAAACAAGGTCCCATAGAGCACACAAACAACCTCATTCTTAGGCGCACACAACGCAGCCGGACTTTCAACAGCGCTGGACTTGGGAGGTAAGAGGCAGGACGCTGACCCAGGCATGAGTTAGTAACTCAGAATGCAATGCCGCCTATTCCTTCTAGAATATATTTTTACACTGAAAATTTAAACAAGAGGTGAAGAGATAGGATCCAATCATCTACTAATAAAGTAGTGGGAAAAAAAAAGCAAACATCTCGGTTCTTTAGGTGATGTGCTCTGGCTGAAGAGCAGGGTCAGGCTCCTCGTGTCAGAGGCTACCCACACCACTGCAACTGTCCATCCTGTTCCACAGAGCAGGCAGCCTGGATCTGAGGCAAGACACACTCCTGTTATGTAGGCCCAAATAAGTTTTCAGGGGTGACTCACCGACTTACCCAAAATGCCTAGACTCAGACAGATTTCAGACTTGGGGGGGGGGAGTTTACAAATCAATCAATCAATCAGTCAGTCAGTCAGTCAATGTGTGTGTGTGTGTGTGTGTGTGTGTGTGTGTGTGTGTGTGTGTTAGCAAGGAATGCCCCTGCCATAACCAAGGTAGATTTGAGTAAGATCAATTGGTACTCGTACAGTCTAACATCATGGGCAAGACTCTAAAGTAATCCCTAAGACTTGTGGGGGAGGGGCTGGCCATGTCACCCGCCAGCCATAAGAGCTGGTGAGGCTGAATGAGAGAATTCTAACTCCAGGAACCCCAGAATTGAGACCGGCAGGTGGGGAGCCATCCCCGCCGCCTCTGTACCTGCTCTAGAACATGGAACCTGCTGTAGGCACTCCACTGAGAGGACCACTGGCGGGCAGTCAGGCACAGAAAGTCACCCGGAGTCATTTTCCGTGCTAATGAGGTATCTAGATAGTTTTAAGTCTGCAGCCATTGAGTTTCCTTTTGGGTATACCTTCTCCCAAAAGGCATTAAATCGCTGGCTCACCCTGAATAAAGTATATGCATTTATACCCACCATCAAACAAACCAGCATGAACAAGTAAGGATCATCTCAGCTGTTTATTAAGGACGCCCTTGGGGAAGACCTTCAACTAAAGAGCAGACCTAAGCGTCCTGAGGAAGGCTTTCACCCCTCCAGCCACTCCAGGAAGTACTGCTGGGCCCTTGCTCCTCTCTCTGCCTGGCACACAGATGCCCCTGGGGAAAGGTAGACCTCAGACCCCCCAGGTCCTGACTTCCGCTCCCGGTAGTATACCACGACACCCGGGTACCCAAGGAGGAGCCCAGAAACCTGTTTCTGACACGCCCCCTGCAAAGAGGCAGGACGCAGTGTGACAGAGGCATGTTTATAACTGCTCTCATTTTCATTTTAAATGCTTTTAAAAGTTACATTTACTGCTCTCTGTATATGTGGAAATCAAAGAATAACTTGTAGATGTTGGCTCTCTCTGGCCCTAGGAATTGAACTCCACTCATTAAGTATGGCTGCCAAGCATCTCTACCCAGTGGTCCCTAAAACCTGACCGTGGTTAAAATGGTTCCAAAGTCTCTTGTGGCTCAGTGGTCACGTTAAACAGAAGGCAAAACCAGCCATTTTAAAACCAAGGAAGAGGAAAAGTCCCTCCCTACAATTACAGCCAGAGTCCTACCTCTCGGTTCACACGCTATTTCTTTGTTTCTTCCTGTTCCCTGTCAGGGAGCTGATGTCCAACAAAACATGCTACAGTGAGGCAAACCAAAGGCAGGCTTATTCCAGATCAGCTTAAAACAGCAGCAACAGCAACAGAACCGACTTACAACTACACATCAGGAATGTCACATTACAGTGATATTAAAAACAAGGACATCCACGGAAGGAGGTTTCTGGACCATAGGAAGGCCCCCTGCTCGCCACAGGCCATGCCTGCTGCCAGAACTGCAGATAAGCAGCTAGCCTCCTTGTCGTCAGTGCGCTGTCTCAGGCGCGTTTGCCTGCTCGTGAACCCCTGCTCTCCTACTGGCTTGCGCCTTTAGCCCAAACATGAGGGTTCATGTCTAGTCTTACTGTAACTTGCTATGCCAAACTTGGTTTAGAGCCCTGGGATTTCCGGAACAGTGAATCTGAAGGAGATGAAATGGTGGGGGAGCACTGGGAGGAGTGGAGGAGGGGAGGCTGAAGTCGAGGTGCAACGTATGAGAGAAGAATAAACTTAAAATACATAAGTACATGGTGTGTGTGCGCAGCCCTCGCCCCACAGCTGGGTATACACAGCACAGCAGTGAGTGGCCAGCATGAGTGAGGAACTGGCTCCACCTCCAACACCACCCATGTATGTGTTATGGGTTGAGTTATGACTTTCGAAAAACTTGTGAGTTGAAGTCCTAAATCCCAGTACCTTGTCCTGTAACTTTATGTCCTGATGGAAATAGCATCATTGCAGATATAATTGATTAGAACGAAATCCTTCTAAACAAGGTAGGCCCTCAATTCATAAAATGATATTCTTACAAAAGAGAACTTAAGATTAGAGGCACACACACACACACACACACACACACACACACACACACACAGAGACAGACAGACAGAGACAGACAATCATAAAGAATCAGAAATACTTAACAGAATAACTAATGGTTCAAATAGTACGGGTGCACTGCAAAGAAAACAAGAAAAAAAAGCACAATTTCAGCTCCATCTCCAAGCTAAAAGGAGGGTACAACCCAGCACAAAGTCAGGTGGTCTCAGATGCGATCTGAGAGTAAGGCCACTCCCCTCTGTTCTATCCCAGCCTGTAGCTGGGTACTGAGAAGTCTGACAGCCACTGGGATGACCTATACTGAACTATGAGGTGGTCCTTATGACATGCTATAGCAGCCCCTGGGAAGATAACACCAGTACCTTTTTGTTCCTTCCTACTCCACCCAAGCTGAATCCACAAACACAGAACTATTTACTGCAAAGGAGTGTTGTCCTGCATCTGTCTCATGGCCTGTAGAGACAGAGGCAGGACGAGACTAATGAGTGTGGAAATGCCCTGTAAAAGTCTGACTTCAGTGACCCCACCCTGTTGTCTGCACTCAGCTATCTAGTAAGCTGAGCACACACAAAGCTAGGTACTAGAGCACCTCCTGGAGGCCCTAATGTGTAACATACACCGGCATGGGCATGGGACGTTTTACAGGTGCCCAGGTTGACACTTACTTTAAATGACAGCCATTTAATATCTAATACTGAAAGATTACAAAGCAAGGTCCTGACTAATAAAAATGTCTTATTCTATGACTTTGGCTGTCCTGGAACTCACTCTGTAGACCAGGCTGGCCTCGAACTCAGAAATCCGCCTGCCTCTGCCTCCCAGGTGCTGGGATTACAGGTGTGCGCCACCATGCCTGGCTGCCATTTTATTTTTGAGGCAAGTTCTTACTAAGTATACATGGCTGGCCTGGAACTTGTTACTTATATTTAGACTAGGTTGGACTTGGACTAGAGACCCACTGGTCTGTCTCCTGAGCGCTGGGAGCAAAGGCATTTGCCACCAAGCTTGATTCTGAATTTTCAATTTTACATGAAGCATATTTTCAGAGAACTAATGGCTTAGGTAGCTAAGTATTCCATTTAAGTTCATAGAAAAGGTCCAAAGGCAAAGAAAAAAAATAATAATAGAAAGGAGACAGTTACAGCTCAAGGTGAGAAGCTGGCTTTAAGATACACAGTGGGGTTAAGGGACCCAAATGCATGCCTGAACAAACCAAAATTAAAGAGTAAAGGGATATAAAAATGAAGCATGTGAGGAATTTTTCTTCCTTAAGGGGAACAGATAAAATAAAAGATGGTACAGTGAATATTCTGCTCTCCACCAGCACTGCAGCAAGGGCTTGTAAAAAGGCACCGGTGCTGGGCAGGAAGATAGCAGCGACACGCTAGGAAATTAGAATGCAGATAACGGCAAAGGGGTGACAGGAGACAAGTCAGGCTCAGCAGCCTCCCGAGGACTGTGGTGCCTCTTGAGGCTGGAGTGCTGCAGGAGAATGCATGGGTCAAGGGAGAAAGTGCTAAGGAGAAGTCCAAGAGCCTGTGCGACAGGTGGAGTTCTAAGAAGGGCTGTTCAACTGCCTTCTACCAAAACCACACCACAGAGAGCAGGCGGTGCTCAACTTATTATACAAGGCTTTGTCTTTACCGACAGACCTTGCTGTGATACAAACTCCCCACAGAGGCCAGAAAATTGCAAGTTTCAAGGAACCAGATTGGGCCAGAGATTGTTTAAGCCTTTTCTGTTTAGAAAGGGATTCTAAAGAGGACACATGGCAGCCAGCTTTGGACTGCAGGCTTAAGCGACCCTGAGCAGGAGACTGAGCCAAACTAGCCCAAGTTACTGAATGTGCACACGATTTGAATTGCTACAATTGCAGTAAGCTGTTAGGGAGGGACAGTATTTTCTAGAGATGGGGAGACAACAGGAAGGACATCCACGAATATGGATGAGGGCAGAGGTGCATGCTAGACAGCGAGACCCGGGCCCTTCCTCCACTCAGCCCCCAGATGCAGTCTAGCTCTCAGTACAGGTATTCCGTCTGCATTAGACAACCAAGGAGGCCAGTGCCTCTCTAAAATACAATGCAGTGACCAGAGCTAGAGGGCGGCCAGCGACAGGAAACCAAAATTGTAGAGAAAAGGACATTTCAAGTAAAAGCACAGATTTCAAAAACTCCAGGAAAAGTCAGCTAAGATCTAAAACATTAAAGTACAAAAAAGAAGGTTCAAGAAAAAAACAAACAAACAAAAAAAAAAAATGGAAAATGCTCCATAAAGGATAAACAGAGGAAGGCACGGAGGTCAGAGAGTGATAAGAAAAAACCCTTAAATTGGATGTGGAGCTGCATTCCTGTAATCGAAGGCAAAGTTCTGGAAGCTGAAAGACAGCCTGAGTTAGAGACAGCAGCAGATCTCAAACAAAACCAAACGGGCCCCACAGATAACAAACACAGGCTGGGAGACAGTTCAGGGGACGAAGCGCTTCTGGGGTGTGCAGCATGGGTTCAGATGGCCATACTGATGTGGACACATAGTCCCAGCAAGGTGGGCTGAAGACGGGACTCCCAGGGCATGCTGGCCGATTAGATACCATCACTTGATTCAGGCTCAGCCAGTCTGCCAGGAAGGGTGAAGAGGGACTGCAGGCGCCCCCAGACAGGACACCAGGCCCTTACACACACCCTACAGCTTCATGCAGATTAGCTTGTGGCTCATAAAGAGGAAATTACTTTTAAGGAACAGAATTACTTCAGCAGAGTTTATTTGGCACCTTGGTTGGGTTGTTCTTTAAGGAGCTGGGACTCACAAGTCTAAGATGTACAGACATGGTGAGGTAAGACCCACGCGTTGGCTGGCCACTCAACTGCAGGTTCTCTCCTGCATACCTCTCAGTACAGCTAACTAAACACACCGTCCACAGTTGCCACTTTGATGTTCTGCTGGTGGGTGTTCATGCTGACAATGACCACTCGAGTGAGGGCTACCAGGCCAAGACACTGCTAAAGTGATAAAATTAGAGCACTCAAGACTTGGCAAGACATCTGTCAGGAGGTGTGGCTGCCAGCACTGGAGCAGCAGCAGCTGCAGCACTAGTCCCAGGTCCCAGAAACCTGAACAGGGGACGGAATGTTCATCTCCAGCCAGGCGGAGCTGCCACTGTGAACACAAGCCTCTGTCCTTGGGCTCCACCACAGCGACCAGCTAGAACCAGCCTCCGCTCTAAGGCAAACGGCATCCACAGCCAGGGTTCTGCAGGCGAGTCCGGTGAGCTTTCCACACAAGACCGCACAGCCCATAGCAGCAAGTCTACAGGACATCCTCATGTTACAGCAGTGCAACAAGCTTACGGTTTACAAATTACCCACTTAGACTTTATGATCTGGTAAGTTCTGTGCTAAACAAAAAAGAAATTTGACTTCTGGGTAGACAGATGAGGCCAAATCATGCAAGGCTTTAAAGAGCCAGGGGGATTTTAGATAAAGCAAAGCCATAGCAGGTTCTTTAAAAATACCACTCGAGAAAGAATGCTACCCCATTTTGCATCCAAGAGTAAGAGGGAGCCTCCAGTTAAGTAACCTAGCCACAGCCACTTAGCTATTAACTGGTAAAGGCCAAACCCAACCCTCTATACTCTGAACCTTCTCTATACATGACCTCCTATTGCTAGAGGTAAGAGCTTCACCTGGGCTAGTGTTTGGAGTGAGGAGCCTGGTAATCATTTAACACCTATGGCATAATTCAAACACTCAGAAAGTGCTGCGACACCAGAGCCTGCTCATGGGCAAGCAGTAAGAGGCTCTGGTACCCAGAGTGCAAATGCACGGCTATGCTTCATGATGCCAGGGTCGGTAACTGAATGCGAGGCTATAGTAAAGGATTTCCAAACACACCGTGATGGAACCTAACTCAAATTCAAACACTAATGTATCCAAGGTATTTCAGGCATGGCCAGCCTTCACGGAAGGAAGCCTTTGCCTGGAGCACATGCTGTGTGACCTTTGCACTGTGCATGCAGACAGGCACACAATGCCAATTAAAACTGCCTCACACACCTTAGCTGGAACCCTGAGACTACTGCAAGGATGAGCTACAGTTTCTTATACACAAAAAGTTCTGTGCTGTAATGGAAACAATACTTTTTTGTTGTTTTGTTTTGTTTTCTGCTTGTTTCTTCAAGACAGGGTTTCTCTGTGTAGCCCTGGCTGTCCTGGAACTCACTTTGTAGACCAGGCTGGCCTCGAACTCAGAAATCCGCCTGCCTCTGCCTCCCAAGTGCTGGGACTAAAGGCGTGCGCCGCCGCCGCTGCCGCCGCCACCACCACCCGGCAGAAACAATACTTTTAATTGGGAAAAAAAGCTTTCAATATTTTCCCATCACTCCTTAGCATATAAGTATCAAATTAATATATCTCTGAATTATACTGTGGTATGTATAATTTTTGAGCTTTAAAAATATTTATTAATTCTTCAAGAATTCCTTATAGTGTATTTTCACCCCCATTCCTCTGAGATCCACTCAAGATCCTCCCTGTGCCCCAACTTTGTGCTCTCTTTTTTGCAATGTTTTAAAAGCTGTTGAGTTGCTAACCTGAGTTTCATAAAAAATAAAATAAATAAAAATAATAAAATAAATAATAAAATAAATCAGATAAAAAATGTCAGAAAATTCTTTAAATTTATCATTTATTCTCAATAAACATTTTTAATTTTATACCCATTTCTACACCTGTATATATATATCCCCCCATGGTCCTTTTTTTAAAAATAGAGAAAGGGGTTGTATAAGTGAGAAATGTTAGGAGTCTTGCTTTAGAGGATTGGCAAAGGGAAGTGGTGTGGTTGTGAGCTCAAGGCCAGATGTGGCCATTTCATATGCATGCAAGGGATGGCATGTCAGCTCAGCACTGGGAAAAGCTCCTTTGTGGAGGAAAGTAGAGAGAAGGATAGGTGAGCCCTAGTGGCTGCAGCTTTTTATCAACTGTTCAGTTGACAAGAATAAGAGGAGGGCCTTTAAGGCCAGCACTCAAAAGACAGAGGCAGGCAGACTTCTCTGAGTTCCAGGCCAGGCTGGGCTAGATGTAGGTAAATATATAAAAATAAACAAGAAAAGGAAGAGATGAGAGGATCAGATGTCCTGCTACAGAGCAAATCAGAGGCCAGCCCTGGCTCCATGAGACCACGTCCAAGAACAAAGTAAAGTCAAACAACAAAAAGGTAAAGCAGTCTACTTTTTCACAATTTAACTGATCTAATGTGAATGTGTGTGTATATGTATTGTATATTTTGTGCACCACCTACAGACCTAGTACCTGTATATACAATGTGAATTTATCCATTCATCCATCTGTCTACCCATGTGCTCATCCATCCATCTGCTCATCCATCCATCTGCTCATCCATCCATCTATCCATCCATCCATCCATCCATCCATCCATCCACTTATCCATCCATCCACCCATCTGTCTGCTCATCCATCCATCCATCTGCTCATCCATCCATCTGCTCATCCATCCATCTGCTCATCCATCCATCTGCTCATCCATCCATCTGCTCATCCATCCATCTGCTCATCCATCCATCCATCCATTCATCCATCCATCCATCGTGTGCTGGTGTTCTGCCCAGTGCCTGTGGAGGCCAGAGGAAGGCATCAAATCCTCTGTGGATTACAAAGGGATTTAAGTGAAGTCCAGTATTCATGAAAGCAGATCATTTCTGACAAGATTTTCAAGTGTCATTTCTGTTATTTCAGAGATTGTTTTTGAGATAAACATGGGAACTGTTTTTCACCTTAGGTTTCACAGAGTAGTTATTTCAAGTCTACACTGAGATATGTGTGGACACACATGCACGTTACCGGAGGTTGTGAGCTTCCTGAGGTGGGTGCTGGGAACTGAACTCAGGGACACAAGCACTTGTCATTGGTGAGTCATCTCTCCTGAAGGGACTTGTCACCTTACTCAATATGCTAAGTGAGTGATTAGAAAGTCTTTTACACTAGATAACCTATCATTTAACACACACAAGGAAAAGCAGACCAGTCAGAGAACTTGGCAGGGACAGCTTATGGCGTGTTCCTGTCACCTGCCCTGGGGACAGAGTTAAGGGGCAGTAGAGAAGCATGTTCTACCCAGTCACACTGTGTGCTGTGTACCAACAGAAGCTCTAATTCTACCCCAGTCACACTGTGTGCTGGGTACCAACAGAAGCTGTAAATCTACCCAGTCACACTGTGTGCTGTGTACCAACAGAAGCTCTNCCAGTCACACTGTGTGCTGTGTACCAACAGAAGCTGTAATTCTACCCAGTCACACTGTGTGCTGTGTACCAACAGAAACTCTAATTCTACCCCAGTCACACTGTGTGCTGGGTACCAACAGAAGCTGTAAATCTACCCAGTCACACTGTGTGCTGTGTACCAACAGAAGCTCTAATTTTACCCCAGTCATACTGTGCGCTGTGTACCAACAGAAAGAAGCTCTAATTCTACCCCATCACACTGTGTGCTGTGTACCAATAGAAGCTCTAACAATTCTGTAGATGTGTTCTCACTTGTAAAATGAGCAATAAAGCTAGATCGAGGTCCCCTTTCATTTTCAGAACTTCGAGGAAAAGCTGGCATCTTTTGTAAAAAGAATTAGTTTTTTCATCGAAATCTTATGTAAGTTTATACAGAACAGTTAGAGATTTCTTGTTTTTTCCATGTAAAGTCCATTCCTTCCCTAGACTGAGGCTCCAACATGGCTAGGCCCTAATCTTTCCTGCTCTGTGTTCCTAACACAGCACACAGTGTGTGGATGCATCTTAGTGAAGGCTTATGAACGGAAATGAGAACAAGTTTATATAGCACTGACTGCTTACTGACCAAATTCCAGAGGTACACGGGCAATTTCTTCATTGGTCATTACTTTTAGATGCCCCCACTGTACTTACAAAGTCAAAGGGTAAGAACCTATTCACAAGCCTCCTGATGAGGTTCAACTTCTTGCCTTTCCAACCTGCACCCAGTGGGTCTTATTCCAAAAGCCCCACTTAAAAAGAATCAGCTACTTGTGCAGGAAGAAGGGGAAGAGAAGGGAGATTTCACAGGAGGGAATGGAAGGAGGAAGGAAAAAGAATGGGAAAGGAGAGAGGATTTGAGAGGAAATGGGAAACCCTTCTTAAAAGCTAAATTCTTTTCCTTAAACCACATCTTACCTCCCTACAACTAGACAGTAAAATCAGCAGCTCAAGTGTTCTTAAAAACAGCTAAAACCTCGAAATAGCCCTCTTTCAGTTTTCCTAATGCCTTTACATACTGGGCTACTGTTTTGAAAACATTGTTTTTATTTCAGAGCTTATTCATGTAGATAAACGAGGAAAACACGTGGAAATTTAATGTCATCAATTCACAAAAGTTCTCCACACAACAGCCCCAGACTGGCGCAGCTGTGTTGTAGCTGGCGTCTTCCCGGGCTTCTGTCTGAGGAATGGCAAGGGCTGTACTTCCTCAGGCCGCACGGCCCCTCCCCCTTCTCCAGCCTGTGCCTCCTGAGGGGCCATCACGCGTGCCCTGGGGTGTAACTCAGAAGTACAAGCACACGCTCAGCATGTATAGGATCCTAGGCTTCATATTACACTTTGAAAAAAAAAAATCCAGGAAAGGATAAAACAAATTTTAAAAGACTAAAAAAAAAAAGTTTCTAAAAATTAAATGTTTTTTAAGAAACTTAGAATATTTGGGGGGCAGGTGCCATTACTCCCATTTTATTTACCTTTTACTTTTATTTATTTACATTTTATTTACTTACTTTCTCTGTATGCACCTGTGCACCTGAGTGCGACACTAACTTGCAGGAGATGGCGTCTAGGAACTGACCTCAGGAAGCAGGGCTTGGCGGCAAGCCCTACGGAGGCGTTCTCTCTGGCCTACGCCTTGGCTCTAACCCTAGCTTCTGAGTTTGGTTTTGGCGCCGACGGGTGAGCTTCTGGACATGACTCTAGCGGGGTACGGCCCTCGCCCTGGCTTTATTACTGCATTCTATATGACAGACAGCACCCCTGGCACTGACTGAACTGTGGAGTGCCAGAGCCACTTCAAGAAGGGGAACAACTTTGCTCAATGTGTAAAAGCGAAAATAAACTGTCAACTCATTATCTATTCTCTATATTCTTTTCCCCAGTTATAAAGGAACTGAAGCCATGAATTCTTTTATTTATTTTATTTATTTTTCCATTTCAGGGAATATCACCAAGTTCTAAAAAGAATGCAGTGTTAAACTCACTTTAATTTTTAAAATAAACCTTATAATTTGGGCTGTGTATCTCGTTCTCACAACGAGATCTCTGAGGAGATGCACCTCACACAACCGTCTACTCCGGCTGGCCCGTCCCAAGCTGCCCTCCCTGGCTCGGCGGCCCTCACCCTTCTCAATGCTGTGGCCCTTTAAGATAGTTCCTAATGTGGTGACACCAACCATGACATTAGTTTGTTGTTACCTCATAACTGAAATGTTGCTACTGTTATGAATCATAATGTAAATATCTGATATGCAGGATATCTGATATGCAATCCCCCAGGGGTCATGACCCACAGGTTGAGAACAGCTGGACTAGATCCTGGCTGGGTTTTACATATTTGCAAAGACACGCTGGCTGGCACCTAGACAGCTAGGACATTATAGCTGATACAGTTAAAGAAAAACTTCCCAAGTAACTATTTCTTTAAAAATACAATTGTAATAAAATAAAATTGTAAGAAACTATTATGCAATCTGTACTACCAAGAGTTTCCTAGTATTAAAGAGAGCAGACACTTCTGCGGTTTTCTTTTCCATGGAGAGCCCCGGTTAAGCCACTGCTGACACTGGAGGAGAGGTGAGGAGAGGCCACAGGCTAAGGAGACAKGCCACAGGCCTTGTGAGACAGACAGACTGAGCCACACTAGGAAAACTGAGCCGTGCAGTGTTCGCATTGTGCCCTCTACAGGCCTGACAATCTACAGTTCAGACCCACGGGACTGGGACACATGCTCACAGACTTGAGCTCATCTTTTAAGACCCTAAACCAAACACCACTGACACTGTGGTAAGGAGACGTGGGCGCTCTCACACAGACATCCCAGACAGTGTTTCAACAGGAACCAAGTGCTAGCCTGTTAAGTCAGCTATGAAAAGCTCAAGGTTTCTGATGTGAAACTGTTGCCATCTTATATCAACCTCAGTTACATCTAAGCACAGAACAAAATTTGTGAGAAATATAATTATTCTCCCCTCTATCTTTTCCAATACAGCCCTTTTTCAAAAACCTTTCTTTCCCCATCCATCTGCATTAAGATTTACAGTGTTTAAGGACTGCTGAGGAGAGCTTCAGGACACCCTGGACCTTCTCAACTGGCATTTATTTCTGCCTTCCAACCTGGCTGGAAGAATTTTCTAAAAATGGGGAAACACACTATATCTAAAATAAAAAATCAGATTAAAGTCATTACTTCAGTACTTATCAAACACTTTGATTCAGCTAAGGGTCACAGCGCATACCCCATTTAGTTAGGAAAATTCTATATTTACAAAATACAAAGTATCTGCACTGTATCCACGGCAAAAGAGATAAATTCAGGACAGTAAAAGCTAAGCAAAAAAAGACACTGGACAATGGACACTGAGAAAGATGTGTGTGTAACATTACTGAAACAATCCAACCCCATGCTCACACGCAGACTGACTATTACAATCTTTGCAAGTCTTCACGAGTGGCATGACAAGTCAAGACAGAGACTGCTGACATCACAGCGTGCAATGGCTGAGACGCTCTCTCAGCCCATGGTCCTGTCAGGGGTACTGGAGGTCTCTGCGAATGCCATCCTGAAAGGCTGCTTTCTTAGCGGCAAGCGTAAGTCAAAGAGCCTCATCTAAGACCTGGGATGAGAGTACGAGAAGCTTCTAAGTCCCTGTGACTGGGAAGCTGCTTTGTGGCTACAGATGTTCTGTGCTCACAGGGCCTTTCTACAGAAACGAGCCATCTCTGTCCACAGACACATAACATTCTTTTCCTCTCCCTTCTCTGCCCATGTTCTATCTAGATCTCTCCCTTCTCAGTTCTAGTTCCTTGCCTCTCATGAGCTCACATCAGACCCTTCAAAAGCCTGTGGAACAGAACAGAAAAAGTCTTTCCAGCTATTAGCTCTGCCCAGCACTATGAGCTTACCACCACCACCCCCACCATCCCCACCACCATCTCCCTAGCTTTATCCAGCCCGTTGTTGAAGACCCTGTGAGGTTCTGGCCTGGGGCAGGAGCAAGACCAGGAGTTAGTCACATCAGATGCCCAAGGGTTGGATGAAAGAGAATTACAACAGAGCTCACACCTTTCATCTCTGCACCCCACCCCCCACCCCAAGGCCTGATTACAGCACTGGCCCTGAGCTGACAGCATTCACATTTTCATTCTCCACACAGGTACATACAAACTCAAAACCAGTTTATAATTTTAGTCAAACAAAAATGTTGAGTTTTCCCAATTGTGATCATTTTTCTCACTTATCTACCAAGTAACTGCTTCCACCAGTGTCTGCAAACAGCCAAATGAGCTAGCTATCTTCATATGCAATCTGATCTACACAGTACTACTGTATATTTTCTTAAAAAATAAGACTATAAGCCAATACACAATATATGTCTATAGTTCTCACACTTGGAGGTAGAGACACAAGGATCACAAGTTCAGGCTATAATAGTGAGTAAGAACTGAACAAACAAAAATCCATACATTTAAAATGTCCAAGATGTTCTGGGTGGTGGCACACGCCTTAATCCCATCACCTAGAAGGCAGAAGCAGGCAGATCTCTCTGAGTTTGAGCTCAGCCTGGTCTACATAGTGAGTTCCAGGATAGCTAGAGCTACATACAGGATACAATTGTCAGTAACTCCAGTTCCAGGGAATCTCACACCCTCTTCTGGTCTCCTAAGGAACCAGGAACACATGTAATATACATTTATATATACATATACATACATACAAATATAAATGTGTGTATATATATACACACACGCACATATATACATACACATACAAATATAAGTATAAATGTGTATATATGTATATATACAAACACACATACGCACACACACACTCTTGCAAAACACTCATACTGAAATAAAACTAAATCTTTTCAAGAGTTTCTAAACAGATTGTTTCTAAATAAAAGACTAAAACTGAAGATCCAGTCTTTGTTCACTTTCAACTTGAACAGTTAAATAAAGAACAGTTACTACCATTTATTTGCACAATCATTCCAATTTTCTTTGATATCCTCAGATGTTAGGTACACTAAAAACTTAAAAATAAAACAAACCAGAGTGGCACATGTTTTTAATCCAAGAACCCAGGAGGTTAGAGTCAGGCAGACCTGTGTGAGCTAGAGTCTAACCTGGTCCCTAGTCTGTTCCCGGCCAGCCAGGGTTAGACAGTTGGCCCCCTACCTAAAAACAAGAATAAAGACCAACTTGACAGGGTGGATCTGGGAGAAGTGAGGGGTTACAGTAGGGAGTAACTGTCATCAAAATACACTATATGAAATTCTCAAATAGTAAAAAGATTATATCTATGTAATTTTTGGTTCTGTGTATAAATATTTTGCATACATGTGTATATGTGCACTGTGTTTGCCTGGACTTGAGGAAGACAGAAAAGGATACCAGATCTCCTGGATCTGGAGTCACAGACGGTTGTGAGCCAAAAGCATGTAGGGTTTTAACGTAGGTCCTCTATAACAGTGGCAAATGCTCTTAGTCCCGAGCCATCACTTCAGCCTCAAAATGCTGTTCTTGTCTTTAAAGATGGAAAACACTCAGATTCGGGTCTGAAGGATGACTTCAAATGTACTTTAAATTTTGTAATTAAAAAAATTTTTTAAAAGCAAATTAAAAAAAAAACTACAAACAAACCAATCACAAAACTTAGGTCTATCTGGGTGTATTAATAAGCCTTTAATCCTACCACTTGGGAGACAGAGGCAGGAAGATGTCTGAAACCCGCTTTCTCTCCACAGCAAGAACCAGGCAAAGCAGGCCTACAATAGCCTCCCTGCATGCACGCCTGCAGGCCAGAAGAGGGCACCAGATCTCATTATAGAGGGTTGTGAGCCACCATGTGGTTGCTGGGATTGAACTCAGGACCTCTGGAAGATCAGTCGGTGTTCTTAACCACTGAGCCATCTCTCCAGACTGACAAACCTTTTATACTAGGTAAATGAAAAAATAAGATGAAAAAAACACAAAAAACCATGGTCTTCTCCTTACTTGTTTAATAGCAGACACACACACACACACACACACACACACACACACACACACACA
>BDUI01000188.1:191695-203355 GCA_002335545.1 Apodemus speciosus
TCTCCTTCCCTTCCTCCTTCTTGTTTTCTTTAAAAGCACACTTATGTCCAGCCCCTCTCTGATTCTGGAAGTTCCCAAACTGCCAACAACGCTTGGAGCCACAGACAACTGTGAAACAATTTCCTCAGCTCTTCTTTTCACTGTTCTGGTAACCATCAGGTCTACACTGGTTGTTCTGTGTTTATAAGTTGAATTCGCAGTGATGATCAACCATTAGGCACCATAGGGATGCTGAGACAGAACAGTCCCTCTTCTCAAGGGCAGGAGCAGACGGAGGCCGGTGCCAGAGCTCTTCACACAGAGAGGTGTCCCGTCCCCAACGCTTCCAGTGGCCAGCTTTGCGGAACACCTGCTCTCTACCAAGAGCCTCAATTCCACATCCTACCACCTTCTTTTTCCTACTTAAAAAATGACTCGTCTTATCGTCCCTCCATCCTTCTCTATTTGCTTTCCCTTCTTGGTCTATTAAAAAATAAAAACAAAACAAAACAACAACAACAAACCACACTCAGAAGCTGTTTTAAGCTTCTTCCTGCCTCCCAGAGCCATGGCAGCCCTCCCTGCTTCTTGGCTTCCTCTTTTTCCAGATATTCTTTCTCTACCTGTCCTTCATTGCAGAGATTCCTCAGAATACAGTTCTATTTGGAACTTGCTCTGTAGCCCAGGATTGCCTCAAATGCTGTCCCTATGGTATGTGACCAACCTTTAGAACACAATGCCAGCCCCCTTCTTCCCAGAGAATCTCATAGACCATCAAAAACTCTCCAAACTCCCGTGGAAAGTCACCATCCGTCTTGGCGCCTTTAGCACTTAGTGGAAGCAGCTTTCCTTCACCTTCTACCACAGACAAACAAGGAAGCCACGCGTCCTGGTTAGCTCTCACTGTGAGGCTGACAGTCTAGAAGTATCTGGGACTCGCAAGTGAGAAACTACCTAAATCAGACTGATATGTCTGTAGGCAGTTACTTTGTTGATTCTTATAGGGAGGGTCTAGCCCACTGCAGGGGGCAGCATTCCCTAGCTAGGCAGTCCTGGGCTGTCTGAGGAAGCTAACAACATTACCCTGCATAGTCAGCGAGCAGAACTCCTCGATGGCTTCTTCTGTTGTATTTCCTTGGTTAGAAGTAATGCAGTACAGACCAGCAGGCAGACCTGCCTTAGCGTTTCTACTTGAGCGCCTGCTCTGATGTGGCTTAGTAATAGACTCTCTACCCTAAGCTGGTGTTGGTTATGATACTCATCACATCATCAATGAAACTAAGAACTATACAAATGTCAAGTGTCCATATCAGCTGAAGTGTATCACGCTAGTCTCCCAGTGTCTTTTGTAGCTCTGAAATCTTTCAAACTGAAAAGCTGGGGAAAGCATGCAGGTTCAGAGTCAAAGACAAAAGTCACTGCTTTTGCCTCTTGGAGAATTTATAGTCGACTTAATTTGCCTAATCTTACCTAAAAGCAGGCAGAGCTAAGAGTTCGATAATTGATTAATAACGAACTCAAATATACAATCAAACTACAATCATGGTCTATTCTGGGGCAGCAACATGCTAGACACTGTATAAGATCCACAGACCAACTTTGGAGAGAGAACTTGCCTCTCTAAGCAGCTTCTGTGTTACTCAAACCCAGAGCCCTGTTCCCTTCAGCAGGCAAGTTTCTTGGTTCTTCTGGTTCAAGGCTGCTGCTGCCTGTTTCCCAAGACCTCTGGCCTCCACCTGCACTAATGCACCAACTCGAAGCCTACTGCTTCCTCCTCAGCCTCAAACCGTCCTTGTCTTTGTCAAATTGTTTCATAAACATTTCATTTCCCACTCAAGTTTCCAAGATTCTCTAATGTCTATAAAATGAAATTCAAAGCCCTTGGCTTGACAGAGAAGCTCAAATTTTACTCTTGTTACGCCCTCCCACTTGTTTTGTATTCTGCAGCCAAAGGCTCACCCACCATGTTTTGCTGGCAGGTTCCTCCAGTGAGTCTACACCATCTCCTCTTGAAATCTTCCCAGATGACTAAGTGGTCCAGCACAGTGAGGGCAAAGCCATCTCTCATTCTTCTGACCCCGCAGCAAGGCACTGGCAGTTACTACTTCAGTACTTTCTTAGTACCTCTAATAGCTTACGAACCACTTGAAAGTAGTTCCTTTTCAAATACTACAAGCACATAGGTTGTGACAGAGAATATAGGCGCTTTTACCTAAAATTAGTATCACCTTTTTAGCTATAAGAACTTTTTAAAAAACATTTAATAACAATATTGTTTTTATTTATTTTATGTATGTGTATGTTCTATGTAAGTGAGTGTGGGTACCTGGGAAGGCCACAAGAAAGCACTGGATCCCTGGGAGCTGCAATTGTGGGTGGTTTTGAACCCTCTCGCATAGGCACCCGGAACACACGCCAGCCTCGCCACCTGAGTCACCTCTCCAGTCCACTGTGGTTTACATACACAAACCCGCTACGTATAATTTAGCACTTTAACATTCTAAGTGTACAATTCAGTGACATTATTACATTGTACAACACTGTACAACTACTGACACTATTCAGCTCCAATATGTTCACCATTCAATGGGAACTTTGGTGATTAATAACTCCTTACCAGAAGGCAAGAAACTGTCTCAAAAGAAAGAGCGTGCTAGCATGAAGCAGCGATTTAAGGATTTGAAGGTGGAAGCAGAAAGACCAGGAATTCAAAGTCATCCTCACCAACCAACAGGCTGAAGGTCAGCTGAGCTACACGAGGCTGTGTCCAAGCAGAGCTGGGCGTGCGCACACTGGAGGGCAGGCACGGGAGGCCACGGCCTCAGCAGCGAGGTGGCAAGGTGAGGGTCAGAGGCAGACAGACTGCTGGCTTTTCTGGTTTTTGTTTGTTTGGTCGCTTTTTGGTTTTTCAAGACAGGGAGGGTCGCTCTGTGTAACCCTGCTGTCCTCGAATTCTGTTTTATTTTGTTAATGATATTGTTTCACCTCAAAGAATCTTTAAAAGAAAAAGAAACTTTATCTGATTGTGTGGGGGAAGGTACGACTCGATTTTACATATTCAAATAAATAAAAACACTTGTCAAATATAATAACATTATATAAAGAAAAGAATTCATTTTTACTACCCTCTCCTCTGCTTAAAAGGTTTAGTGACTTCTCAAAAATACTTTATCTGAAATAACACCAACCAAAGTTCTGAATTTTAGGTTTCCATTTGTACTAGAGGCTTACTTATAACACTATCAAAACTAAAGTAGAAAAGACTTGGGCAAAATACGCCACTTATGATGGGTAAACTCTGTCCAAAGCACCCACATTAGTCACCCAACTACAGCAAAGCAGCAGCTGGGCTACAGAAAGCAGCTACGGGTCCTAGGGGCTCCGAGTCCATGGGCTTCTCTTAAATAGAGCAAGCTTATGGAACTGTTACAGAAATCGAAACATTTTCCTCCTAAAAGAGGAGCCAGTGATAACCAAAAAGCATAACCAAATGCATGATAAACTCCAGAAATAGTTAATTCACTATGAATACACGCATACACCCACACACCCACACACACCCACACACACACASAGAGAGAAAGAGAGAGAGAGAGAGACTCACACACACACCACTAAACGGCTTGATGTTTGAAAGTAAGAATTCAATTTACATGGCAATATAAATCAATTTATATTTTTAAAAGTCTCCAGGGGCCAATGATGGCTCAGTAGTTAAGAGTCTTGCTGATATGTTAGGGGACCCAAATTCCATTTCCAGAATCCATGATGGGCAGCTCAAAATCACCTTCAATCCAGGGAATCAATGCCTTCTTTTGACTTCCACGGGTACTAATCCAAACCCATATCAAAAACACATGTGTAGACATAATTTATATAAAAAAAAAGATCTAAATACAATTATTACCTGTTTTCATGCAACATATTTAGCAACTGCAACTCACACAAGGTTTGAAGACCAGTAACTTGGAGTGCAAACTGTTCCGTCAAGTACAGACAGCCGTGAGGACGAGCAGCCAGCCTCCCCTGGAGAGCAGCTCTCCTGTCCACTAAGCAGCCGCCACTGGGAGGGAGCTGTGTGCCACGGCTGTGCTTTAACAAAGTGATGTGTCTACATTTAAGTCTACACACTGATACTGACAGAAAAAAAGTCCTAGAAAGGGTGAAAACCTTTTATTAAGCGAAAACCAATAATTCAACTTATTCAATATAATTTATAATTGATGAAACTACAATCTCATTAGTAAGTACTGAGTACTTATACTGAGGGTAACACCAGAAAAAAATTAATGTATCATTTTATATATGTCATTTAATTCACACATCTTAATTGGAAGCTGACTTTAAAAAGCATTCAAGTTACATTATCTATTTTGTCTCCAACAATTAAGGCCATCAAAATATTAAATAGTTAAGTCTTATACAGGGTCAGGTAGGATGGCACAACAGGTAGGCCCTTGGCCCCCAAGCCTGACAGCTGGTCCCTAAGACCCACATGGAAGGGTTCTGCAAGTTGTCCTCCACATCCTCCACATGCTGTGGCAATGTGCATTCTCGCGCACACACAACATGAATAAATGTTATTCTAAAGACCGGTTTTAACTTCTATACAGGCTGCAGCATAAAATATAAAGCCAAACTCAGACAGGAGCCAAGGACAGAAACTACAGCACGGCACAGCACGGCACGGGGCAACACTAGGAAGGCAGCCAAAAGCAGAAACTCAAAATTCATTACCACTTAAAACAGTGGTTCCCAACGTGTGGGTCCTGATCTCCTATCACAGGGGTCCCACAGCAAATATCCTACATACCAGATAGTTATGTTGAGATTCATAACAGTAGCAAAATGACAATTACAAAGTAGCAACAGAAATAATTTTAGGGTTGAGGGTTGCCACAATATGAGGAGCTGTACTACAGGGTCAGGGCATTAGGAAAGTTGAGAACTACAGACCTGAGCGACCCAGTGGGAATGTCTCCAAAAATTGAAGCAGCTGCTCTATGTAAAGGGCAGCTTAATATATACATCTTTGAAAAATAAAGATACCTTGTATGTTCTTGGAAATCACACTCGTCCGAAAACATTTTACAGCAGTAGGCTTTGCCGTCCCGCCATGCGGAGCACACCATCCGCACTGAGAGGTAATGACCAAAGGTTTCAGACTGAAGGTGTGATTATGAGAATCTACAAAGGTAAAAAGTCCTTCACGCTTCTGAGACACGGGCCTCTCAGATGAACCCTGCTACCACGTGGACTCAAGGGTACTCTTCCTCCTTCTAAAACACAATTATCTCATGAAAACCTTCAAATTGTTCACAGTTTTAAATCTGACAGCACTTACCCACAAGAAAACCACTTATGTTTGAATAACTGATACTCGTTTGAAACTACAATTTATAATTTGATCAGCTGGAGCTGTTTGAACTCACAAGAGATGCACACGAGGGAGGGACACCAACAGCAGCGGCAGCTCCAGCGCGGCCTGCCGTAGGGCTCCAGCGTAGGCCATGCCCGTGATTCGACACAAACAACCACGGGAAGCAACGGGCCTTCATCTCTTAAGATTTCTCTACTTCTCAACCACCGACAAATGATCAGCCGCACCAGAAATTCTGAGAATTAGGGGCTCAGTTAAAGAACCTAGTTTAAGGTATCTTTCTGGGGATGCAGCTCAGTTGCTAGAGTGCATGAGCCTGGCAAAAAGCCAGCATGGCACCCACACCTGCTAATGCCAGCGCTAGGGGAATGAAAAACTCAAGGTTACCCTCAGCTAGACATTGTTTGATGCCGGCCTGAACACTGTCTCATTAAAAAAAAAAAAAGTACCTAATACTCCAAATAACTTTCTTACAAATCAGGACAAAATCTCAAAAAGTACCACAAATCTGATCAACACTACGAACAAATCCGCACAAAGTGAAAGCACGAGGGTGGCCCAGATGGCTGTGAGGAGATGCTGACAGCTCAAGCCTGGCAGCCTGAGTTCATCCCGAAACCCACACGAAGGTAGGAGAGCCCAGCTCCACAGAGCTGTCCTTTAGCCCCACACGCACACACCATGCAGTCACACACAGACTGAACCACCAGTGCTGGAAGCCAAACACTTCAGTTAGCTCCGCCCTGAATGCCCGCACATGCTTGCTGTGAATACTCACTAATATTGGCCAGTAAATCCCACCTATAAACTTAAAGCACCAATGAAACCTTACCTTCCATTCAAGGCTGATCCTGGTTCTAAGATTTGTTCTAGACCTCCATGATTCAAATATCAGTTTAGACAAATCATTTCTTCTTGCCATCTTGACTCAGAAATGCAAAACTGATGATTTTAAGTAAAGCCAAGTGGCGAAGAAATCCTTTGAAAGCTGGCTTCAAACTGTTTTCACACTGGATTAAGCAATACCAACAAAAAACACCACCTTTTAAGCGTTTAAATTTATTATTTAAAGCAAAATTATTCTACTAAAGCCACCGGTTACTTCCAGAATTGCTTTTCAAAGTCAGTATGATATGATGGCGTAGGTCTGCGGACTAGCTTGTCCTCACTGCACGCTCCAGCATCTTAGGGGAGCTGTAGTAAGGTTACTCCAGCAAAGCAATGCCCCCAAACTGCATATGTAGAGGCTGACATCACCTATGGCCACAATAAAAAAGGCAAGCTCCTTTTCCTAACTTCAATTCTGTTTCATACGCACAAGTGCCCACTCACTCCATGGAAATCCATCACTTCTCAACAAACCTTAGCTTGCTGCACGCCACACCCACAAATACATATACATTTCATTTGATGTTAGCACCAAAGCATGCACAGACCATAGAAGAAAAGCAAAATTCTATAACAGAAAACACGAGTTAGAAGTTAGGAGAAAGTTAAAACTATGCATAAGCAGCTTACCTGCAGTTTGGCGGAGGGTCTAAAGTGATGTCTGCCAGCTCCTTCTGGATCCTGGGAGATCAGGAAACAGTTAGTTAGTTGGAGGCCCTTCCAGAAGTCAGCGCACCTTACTCCACTGAGGTCCCAGTGCAGTGGGGGAGCTGAGGTCTCGCCCACCCGTGACAGCACAGGGCTTCCAATGCTGCCAAGCACTGGGGCAGCTGGCCTGGTGTTTTCCTGGGGCAGCTGGCCTGGTGTTTTCCTTTTAAACAGTTTAAAATTGTCTCCCTGGCTGCTTCCCAGCTTTCCCAGTATCTCACCCGTGAACGAATACAAGGGTCTCCCCTGGGATTCCCCAGGTCTGCTCCTCCTGCCTGGAACCCCAGGACTAGAACTCTGCAGTTCTGGGCCTCTTGGAGCCCTAAACAAACTGACACCAGCCCCACCCCAGATCAGGCCCACAGTTCTGAGTCTCCCAGCCGACCCCCTCAGGTACCCCCCTCGCCCCCCACCCTCCACCCTCCACCCTGTAAGGCCAGGACCCCGCGCACCAGCGCCCCACGCTGGCCGGGACCCGCGCACCAGCGCCCTCGGCAGGTCAGGACTGCTCAGACCCCGACCCTGCCCGCACCCGGCGCAGTGGCCTGCCGGCACAGCCAATATGGCCGCTCGGGCCCCAGGGACCACCGCCGCCAAGGGTCGAGCAGCCCAGGAAGTGCTGGGTGGAGCTGAGGGCAGGGGACCCCGGGCCCGCACAGGTGCACGGCCACCTGCGCCCGCCCGCGAGCAGCGGCCCGTTCCCAGCGGCTGGGGACAAGCGTGCTCGCTCGGGCAGCCTGGCCGCGGGCCCGCCCGCACCGCAGCTCCGCTCCACACCTCCCCACCTCACAAAGAGCCCATCCCCCACGCCGAGGCCGAAGCCACTGACAGTTCACACCCGGCCCTGGCCTTTGTCTTCTCTTCTGCTAACCCAGGCGTTGAGGGCACCAGTTAAAACAACAAACTTCGGGGCCTTAAGCTGCCTTTCCTAAGGGGAGACTATTTGTATAACTTCTCATCCTAATGGGCTGTTGTTACAACTTAAAAATCCACCAAGGCAGCTAGTAAAAGAATGACCACACTCAGAACTCTGAGTGACAATGGATGTCTTTCCCTTTCCAAAGGCGAAGAAGAAGCCTGCTATAATGCACTGACATTTTTAGCTGGTACTTCTTTCACATTAAAAGGAAAACAAATTGAGTGGTGCCTGGGGAAGTTCTTCAAACATTCCTATTGAAGACACTTCCTGCCCTACAGTTTAGGGCATCCAGTCTCTCCTGACATTATTAGTGTCTTGCTAAAGTCTACTTCCAACAAGCACTTCAGGCTCTACACGTTTGCATCTGGTGTGTCATTCCCAAATGGATGTTAGTTTGGAGGACTAGTTTCTGGATTCTTGTTGTGCTGGAATTGACAACTTTCAGATCTATCAGAAAGCAAATGTGTCTCCATGAGCTGTAAAAAGGACAATTTGCTCCTTTAATGCTCAGAAGTGAAGCTTCTAAGAAGGCTGGTGATAGCTCACAGCTAAAGATGCTTGCTAACCTACCTGACTGACCCCAGTTCAATCCCTCAAAGCTACATACATACTGAGACAGAACTGTCCCCAGGAATTTGGCCTCTGTCCTCCACACACGTACCCTGACATGCCTGAATCCACACATACCACACGAATACACACAGAATACAATTATAAGCTTTTTAAAGTCCAATACCAGGCAGTTTTACTCACTGAATCTCAAACTCCACCATTTGCAGCATCTCCAGACTACTGATCCACGGTCTGCAAGTGATCTAAAGGCCTGTTCAAAAAAGTGTGTCTAGCCCGGCCCAGTGCCCACCAGGGCCCTCCTCTACCAGGGATCATGCTGCACAGTGAACAAATCCCCCCGTCTGTCCATGTGGGTCTCATGTTCACATCACCTCCTGGTACACATGCCCTTCCCAACACATTCTAACTCCTATCCTAATTCCCCTCCGTTCTTCCCCTTTCACTTTGTGCTGCTGATGTTAACCTAGCTCTCCTTTAACACAAATAGCCACTGTTTCAAGAAGGAATTGATGAGTCTAAATCTGCTGCACTAAAAGACACATACGAAAGGTTGGCTTGCACGTAAAACCACCACTTACTGTTTCCCAGCAGCCATTTCTACTTGTAATGTTTCTTGACCAGCTTGTTTCCAAGTAGTCTCTCATAGATCAGGCTAACAAGGAATGATGCGGTTGGTCTTCACTCCCAAAGGTTTTCTGAGGGTAGGGCCTTCTCCAGTCAACACTCAGTTTGTCATCCCTTTTACTGGAGAAAAGGGTCCAGCCAAAAGCAGCAGGGCTTCGTGCATCATCAGCTGGCCTTTTCCTACCCTCCAGAGACCTTTAAAAAGGAAAACTTTGAATTGGTCCTACCTGGCACAGCCCTGGGATTACAGGCCTGTGCTACCACTGGTCCCGACGATGCTTCATGCCTGCCAGGCCAGTACACTACCATCTAAGCTACCAAACAGCGCGTTCTACATTTCTCTGTTTTGTCCATGAGACAGACTCTCACGGCACTCACTCTGAACTCACGGGACATCTATCTGCCTGTTTCTGTTTCCAAGGGCTGAGCTGATAAATGCCTGCACCTCTAGGTCCAGAACTAAGTTTCTAACTTCCTTAGCATACAAGGCAAGCTGTATCTACAGGGAAATCTACTTATTTGTACTATACTGACAAAAAACAAAGTACTTTCTATACCTGTCCATTTTCTTCTTATTTCTGGCACAAGATAAAAGCCCACTGACACCACAGCTAATGTCCTGCACTGGGCAGGACAGGTCAAAAGCAGAACAGAGAGCTTAAGAAGACCAGGATTGATCGAGAAAGGCCATCCTGAGCAAGAAGGGTAGAATCTAGGATCAGAGAGATTCACAGGGGTGCATCAAAGACCCTGGAGAGGCTGAGATATAATCAAACCACAGAAACCGATTATGGTTTTACCAAAGTATCAACACCTCTCTCGAGACCTGAACACTAACCATTTAAAATGAGCTGAAGTCACTCCATCAGTCCAGTTAGGTCACTAAGACAGCAGACCAAGTTTCTGAATTTCAGGTCAGAGAAAACAACAGAACTGACAATCTCTGAGTTCCAGGCTCACTACTCAGCAGAGAGATCCAAAGCCATATTTAGACCTTCCATTTCATTTTAAAGTCTTTAAAGAATGTCCTTCCCCACCAGTCCACAGTTTCTGTTCCTCACTATGGCCAACTATCTCAACAAAAAGGCAAGGGGTTATAAAAGGATGGAGGGGGTTCCCAGGTATCTGTTAGAGATTATTTTAAGGAGCACAGGGATCAGAGAACGTGACTTAAGGTTGACAGGGATAAAGTATCCACCTGTGTTTTTACACAAGAGCTTATCGCTGGGTGTAGTAAGTGGCTCACTTCTGTAATCCCAGCAATCAAAAGACTGAAAGTGCTGAGTTCAAGGCCAGCTTGGGCCACAAGAGATCCTGTCTAATAAAACAAGTCTTCCTGAAAAGTATCAAACTGAAGTTCTTAAGCAGAAAAGAAAAAAAGTCTCCAAAAATAATTGAAATAATTTTACAGTCACTCATTGATTCCTTCACCTCCCTCAACTCTCCAAACAGGCAAAGGCTCTTCAAATTCTGCCAGAAAACATGACGTACATTTCTCTTAACCACTAATGGGAGTTAGTTATTCCTTAAGCAAAGTATGGAGAAAACACTATTCAGAAAACACCAGCCCTGCAACAGGTGAAGAGGAAGAAAGAGGGTCAAACTGTTTTGACAGCGCTGCCCAGGAAGGTACCCTTCGTAATGAAGCATCCCGACGGCCTCCGGGAAGTCGGATCCGTGATTACTAGGACGAAGACTCTGGAGTCACATTCAGAGTCACTCATAAAAGTAATGAGGATTCTCGAAACTTCAACAAGAAACAGACGAGGCCAACCACAACTCCTGCATGTGGACATGGGCATTAACAAAACCAGAAGCACCGAGCGAGCAGTGGAGAAAACAGGTGGGCCTCCCATGCCCCATTTTCCTGCCTGAGAACGTCGTTGAGAGCTCCCTCCCTGACATGCTGCACGAGGCGGCGGGCGAGCGGGCGGGCGGCGACCGGGAAGCTAGGATGCCTGCGGAGGGAGGAGTGGGATACCTCTTGGCGCTGGTGGAGAGGAGCTTCGAGTTTTTGCTCATGCTGACTTTACTCTCCTTCTTCTTGGGGGTGCTGCCTTCTTTCTCGGTCTGCTGGTTGGAGGACGAAGATGAGGAGGAGCTGGTGCTGGCCCTCGAATCGTCATCCGACATAGCGAACCCCCCACCCCACCCCGCGAACGGCCCCTGCAGGGGGAGGAAACAAAACAGAAACACAGACCATGCAGGCGCTGCAAAGAGGGAACTCCGCTGTCAGCAGGGCGCGGGCCGGGCCGGGCCGCCCCCGCCGCCCTGCAGAGGCTCGGGGCCCACCGCCGCACCGGCCGAAGGGACGCGGGGGGCCGCGATCGCGCGGGGGCGGCCCGGGGAGGGCCGGGAGCCGCCGCCGCCGCCGCCGTCCCCGAGGCCTCCCGGCGTCTGCTCGAGTTTGGCGAGGTCGGGACTAGCCGAGCAGCGAGAATGGGTGAGGAAGCCGAGCGTGGGCCGCGTGGGCCGCGGGGACACGGCTCCCGGCCAGGCCCGGCCACGCGGGGCTGCGCTCGCAGGCCGGCGGGCGCGCACAATGCGCCCCGGGCGGGCGGGTCTCCGCGGGGACCGGGCCGCGCTGAC
>BDUI01000188.1:203495-218700 GCA_002335545.1 Apodemus speciosus
GCCCTCGCACCTCTCTTTGTGTCTGGCTGCTCCGTGCCGCCGCCGCGGCTGCTGCTGCGGCTGCGGCTGGGCCTGGCCACTCGTGTCTCGCTCTCGCTGGGAGAGAAGCGGAAGTGCAGCAACTGCAACTATTAACCAGGCAATGGCTTCCCCGGCCGCACACGCTCCGCGCCACTCCTCCTCTCCGCCCCGCCCCGCGCCCCTCCCCCGCCGCACCTGGGGGCCGCGGCCCGGAGCCCCGAGAGACCCCCGCGTGGCCCGGGGACCCAGCGCCGGGCGGAGCCGAGGCCGCCAGGCGGGCTTGGGGGCCACTGGGCCGGTGGAACCCGGGTGAGCAGGGGTGGTTCGTCCCAGGAGGGCTCTGGGAAAGGGCCGGGGGTGAGGCGGCGGGGGTGGGGGAAAGATGGTCCTCTCCTGGCGAGGACTTTGACTCCTCCCCAGAAGTGATCGTTTAAAAAGAAAGAAAGAGAGAGAGAAAGAAAATCCCCCAACAGGGTTTTCCTTTGGGCTGACACTTGTTCCTCCCTCTGGCAATTACATGCTTGGAGCAGAGGTCACGTCTGTGAGAAAAACCCAGACTAGTTTCTGTTCAGGACACCGGGCATGTGCAATTTTATACTAGATACCCCTCTTTCACTTGTTATTGAAAAGGATGTGGACATTTTTTTTTTTTTTTATGTATGCGATTGGGGTTCGAGACAGGTAACTACAACCGGACTTGGGATTGTAAGATCACTGGAAATAAACCTTGAACTGTTGATTTTGACAGGATTTGGAATTCTTAAATTAGATATAATGTCTGAGTCTTAGAAATTGAAAAAAGTTCTAGAAAGTACCCTATTTCCTTTTTACTCCAATATGATGCTATTCAAATAATATTTTTAGAATAATCACACAGCAATGTCACTAAATTGTTCCTTGTGTGGCACTGTACTGAAGTTTATTTTTAAAAATATTCCACCATTAAATTAGGACTTAATTTCTTACCTTTGTGTCATTTACCCTGAAGGGAACAGACCCCTGCCATCCAAGTACAAGGTCCACACATACACGATCTTGAGTAGTGAGCAGACAACAGCACTCAGATTTCCATGGTCCACAGTGGCTTCAGTTACCACACACATGATATAAAGAAAGCTCACGGCATATCCGGAAGCAAACGGAGCCAGCATTCTCACTATCAAGCTAGACGTAGCTGTCAGTCTGGAACTCCAGCTGTGTTAAGATTCATAAAGTAATTGCACACTTTATTCCACTCAATCTTTAAGGAAACCTGTATCTAGTAAGAGTTGTCTTCAAATTGTGTGTAGTATCAGTGATAAGACTTCTCATGGGCTATCATTTGAGCCTCCTGTCAACAGAAAGAGCTGTTCTTCAAGACGAAGTGTTTGGTTTTGTATGTGCTGGTAGAGCTTATAAATGGTGATAATACCAGCAGGTCATGGTGGCTCAGTCCCAGCATTTGGAAGGCAGAGGCAAACAGACCTCTAAGTTTGAGGCCAGCCTAATCTATATAGAGTTCCAGGCCATCCAGAGATGCATATCAAGACCTTGTCTCCCAAAAAATAGTGAAAAAGGTAGTAATGAGTAAATAAAGAGAGCTATGTATTCAAAGTATTCTGATGTAAAGATTACTATTTTAAAACTTTAAAAATTTTTAATTTAAGATTTTATGTGTATGTATACCAGGCTGGCCTTGAGCTCACAGAGACTGTCCCTCCTCTTCCCCTGAGCACTGAGATTAAAGGTGTGTGACATGCCCCCTGGCTTCTAAGCTTTCTACTTTTTTCCTTTGGCGATTATGGGAATTGAACCCAGGGCCTTAACACAGGTCAGGTGAGTTCCCTACACTCCTACCTAGACTGACTGGTGTTCTTAGTTACTGGGTGTAAGGATCTGAACTGATCTCACTAGCACCAGTTTCCTCGTGTATAAAGAGCAAGAATACCCACATTGTCAGATGCCTGTCTATAACACACTCAGTTAGCCGTCCCGCAAAGTAAAGGAATCATTCACGTCTGGCTTCTAGGATGTATTTTTAGGGAATTCTTTTAGGATGGAGGATCTTTAAGATTTGGGATTGATGATGGGTACTTTATTAGAAAAATCATTTTCAGGAGTTCAAAGCCTCCTCAGCTATGTGGTAAGTTCGAGGCTATGTCACATGAGTCTAGGCCTGTCATAAAATAAATAGACAAATTTAAAAGAAAGAAACCTTTCAGGAGGAAGACAGAGTTGAGGAATGAGGAATTTCATGTCTGGAGGGACATAGACCACTTTCCAACTTACATTCCAGGTCCAGTTGGAGAAATGAAGGTGGAGAAAAGGATCTCATTCAACTTCGATGCCTAACCAGCCACGCAAAGGACTTTGTCACTTCTGGCAGTGCTGGTATGGAAGAAGGCCTGCAATTATATTAAAGAAAAATAAATTGAATATGAAAAACAAGCTCAGATAATATTTTTAAAATGCACTCACTGTGGGTGTGATAGAATATGCCTGTAATCCCACCATTTGGGAGGGGAAGCAGGAAGATGAAGAAAGAGTCCAGGAGTGGGCGGGGCAGGAGGAGTGCTAAGCCAGTCTCGGAAAGAAAGCAAGGTCAAGTCCAACCAGGGCTAATTAAAACTGTTTCAAAAAAGAAAAAGTTAGAAACAATACCAACCAAGCTGGGCAGTAGTGGCACATGCCTTTAATCCCAGCACTTGGAAGGCAGAGGTTGGCCTGGTCTACAAGAGTGGGTTCCAAGACAGCCAGGGCTACACAGAGAAACCCTGTCTTGAAGAAAAAAAAAAAAAAAAAAAAAAAAAAAAAAACCCAAGTGATCTGAGAAAGCCACATAATCTGTAATGTTTACTTACTATTAGAACACACTAATGTCCTCTATTCAAATCCTCCATCCCAAGGATAACCATCACTAACTGTTCTGTATTTATGGGTGTATTCCATGTCTTCTTTTCCTAAAAGAATAACCAATAACTACCTATTTCCCCATTCCCAGCTTCCCCCGAGGAAGCTGTTTTCTTGTTGTGGGCTCTTGGAGTGCAGGGAGATGCCTCAAACCCATTAAGTGCTGTGACTGGACCGCTCAGTTTATGGTAAAAAGACAAAGGAAGTTAAGGGATAGTTAAGGATCGGGAAGCTGACATTCCCAAAGGCATTATGAGCCTGGCACCACATTTTACCACGTTTAGGTTCAAGGCCAGGCTGAGTCAAATAGGAAAGACATACACCACACACACACACACACACACACACACACACACACACACACACACACACACANAGAGAGAGAGAGAGAGAGAGAGAGAGAGAGAGAGAGAGAGAGAGAGAAAGATACACATACATATACACAGACAGACATGCAAGTTCAAATATCAAGCAAGGAAACTGACATGTTAATGCAGTAATCCAGCTGGGGAGGGTACCTCAAGTCTGTGCGCCAACACTCACAAGGCTGAGACGAGAAGATCACTAAATTCAAGGTCATCCTGTGCTACAGAGAGAGAGCCCCAGTTCCATACGGGCTATAGCATGAAAACTTGTCTTAAAACGAAAAATAAAAATAGCAAGAAATYGGATAGACAGACAGACAGATGGTGGGTGGATGAACAATAGGGAGATAATTCATGTTTTCCCTTTCTTTCTGACGGCTTGTGGTTTGGGTTTGTTTTCATTCTTTGCTTTCTGTTTGAGACTCGGTCTCCCTGTGGACCCCGGGCTGCCCTGCACTTGTGGTCCTCTTGCCTGTGCCGCTGGGGTTGTGAGAGTTTGTCACACCAGTCTCTCTTAACATAGTTTTTAAAACTTCCTTGAAGTCAAATAGAAAAGATTTCCTTTTTCTGTCAAACAAACAAAACTATCCTGTGCTTGGAATTTTACAAGGACTGGCTGTGAGTTTCTGTCCACCAGCTTCCCTGTAGAATCTCTGGTGGCTAAGCGGTTTGGGAGGCTTTGTGTCTGGTTTCACTCTTTTTTTTTAATATCTGTATAGGTCTATTTTGAGAGCTCATGTGTGTATGGTTTCTCCTTCCACACTGTAGTTCCCCGGGACTGAACCCGGGTCATCCGGCTTGCCGGGCAAGAGCTTTACCTGCCGAGCTGGCACTGGCACTGACAAAGACAAGGATGGGCACAAAATAAAGCCTGTTTTCAGTTTGGATGGTTTTCTCATAGAAAGGAAGAGGTAGAGGGGGAGACAAGGATGGGCCTAGGGGCAGAGAGACGGACACTTTCAAGCCCTTGCACCCACTCCTTGACACCTCAAGAAGCTAGGACATGTTATTCTTTTTCTACCACATGGAGGCATTGGACAGCCATGAAGTTCTTAGAACTCAGTAAGGTTTGATTAGAGTTGTAATCGCTCAGGCAAGGGCGAAAGGTGTATTTACTGTCTGAAGGTGAGCAGGAGCCGTCTTCTCAACATAAAGTTCAGCACTTTTCCTTTGGAGGACCTTCTAAAGTAACTAGGATTCATTCATTTGTGTGCATATGTCACGTGTGTGTGCGTGAGAGAGAGAGAGACAGAGAGAGAGAGAGAGAAAGAGAGAGAGAGAGAGAGAATCTCTGTAGCCTAGGTAGTGGGTAACCTGGATGTCGTTATGTATCCCAGGCTGATCTTAAACTCACAGAGATCTGTCTGCCTTTGCCCCTGCCCCTGCCCCTGCCCCTGCCCCTGCCCCTGCCCCTGCCCCTGCCCCTGCCCCTGCCCCTGCCCCTGCCTTTGCCTCTACCTCTGCCTCTGCCTCCTAAGGGCTCGCTAAAAGGCATACTTGGTTAAATTAGGCTTCTTCATCAAGGTAGATTATATTAGAATATAATTGGTTAGAGCAGTTCAGTTTGTGAGTCTCTGATATCGCTTTTCCCCCCCTAAACTGAAAATTGGGGAAATGAAATAGTATCAGAGAAGACTAATTTCCTTCAGGAGGCTCAGACAGGATCATGTGGAATTTCAGGGCAGCTTAGCTGCGGAGTAAGACTCCGTTCCTGTCTCCCATAGTGTTGTGATGCTTCGTAAAATCAGTTCCGTCTCTTTATTTATTGCACATGTATGTGGCAGAGGGCATACGTGCCACAGCATCATGTAAAGGTCAGAGGATAGCTGAGGAGTTGGATCTCTCCTTTCGCTATGTAGGTAGTGGGGATCTCAAACCATCAGGCTGGCAGGCACCTTGACCCTCTGCACCCTCTCTGCTGTTTCTGTGGTGTGGCAAATTGGTCAGCAGATTTTTAATCCAGTTTTGAATCCAACATTTTTTTAAGATTGATTTTTATTTTTCATTATGTGTATGTTTATGTGTACTTAAAGGCAGGTGCCCACAGAGGCCAGAGAAAAACCGGCAAACTTGCGAGAGCTAGAGATCTGGTCTTAGAACTCCTCTGTAAAAGCGGTAAGTGTTCCTGACCACTCGGCCCCTGAACCCGTTTTGCTGTTGTTGCAATAACTGTAAACTTGAGAAGCAGTTAAAGCCGAGGTACCAGTGCTCTGTCCTTGGAGACGGGACTTCATGTGTCCCAGGCTAGCCTTCAACTCTCAGCGACTAAAAGTGACCTTGAGGTTCTGATCCCTTTGCCTTTAGCACGTCGGGGTGCGAGGACCACAAGCGTGAGCTATCACACCTGACTGAAACGTTGTCTCTTAAAAGCCGAGAAATCCAATGGTGTCTGCCTGTGATTACAGGACACGGGAGATGAGCTAGGAGGACCATAGGTTTGATATTGGCTACAAATTAAATCCAAGGACAGTTTGAGCTAAAAGGCAAACCTTATTTGTTAATAAATAAACATTCTAAATTATAAATACATTTACACTGTAAAATTATTGTAAAAGAGTTTTTACAAACAGCCAGACAGACAGACAGACAGACAGACAGAGGGCCTGGTAGAGATGGCTCAGAGGGCAAAGGTACCTGCTGCCAGACCTGATGACCTGAGTTCAATCCTTAGGACCCACATCCTGAGGGAGCCCATTTCTTCATTGTTCTCTGATAATGAAGTAACGCAGAGCCAGCTATGATACTGTATGCTTCTAATTCTACCACTTAGGAGGCTGAGGCAGTCGAACCAGGAGTTCAGATTTTCATTTGCTCCACAGGCAGCTTGAAGCCAGCCTGGGTGCACTACAGGAGACTTTGTCTCTGCGAGGAAGCCATCATGAAAATGGTGAAACTGGACTGGAAAGGGGGGGCACTCCTGCCAGCGCATCGGGGAGGGGTGCTCCGGAATGCCAGGCATGGCCACCACACGACGCTGTTCTCAGTTCACTGATATCAGCCTGATTTAGGACAGTCAGCCAGACTCCTGGCACTGGCCACGCGTCCCTTCTTCAGCCAGCCATCCTGGTACTGTAGTTTAGGGGTTGATGGTGGATGAAATTGATTTCTGTCTGGTTGCTAAGGTGCCTGCTAGCTATTGTATAAAACTAAAACATGAAGAATTTAAAAAAAGGAAAAGAAAGAAAAGAAAAACAGAAAGGAGCCTTTGCCTGCAAAAACTGGTATGTAAGACAGTGAAAAATTAAGAATATAGACTTTAAGAGTCTGGACAGACAAGGGCACTAACTGTGACATGTGACCCAGAACCAGAGACTGCGCTGGATGGGAAACACAGACAGAATTAGGCCAATTAGAAACATTAGAGTATGAAGTTAGATTAGATAAAAGTGCTGTATCAGTATTTAATTTCCTGAAGTAGATAATTTACTGAGGATTTTTGTTTTGGTTTTAGGAAATGCACACTAAAATCTTAAAGGGGAAGGAGGCACGATGGCATTGACCTTCCCAAATGTTTAAGACCAGTGTGTGTGTGTGTGTGTGTGTGTGTGTGTGTGTGTGTGTGTGNGTGTGTGTGTGTGTGTGTGTGTGTGTGTTTGTCTGTGTGTGTGTGTGTGAATTTTTGTAAAATTCATTTGACATTCCCCCCTTTCCCTATTTTACCCTCTGAACTGCGTAAACCAAAGCATGGCAGGTAGCATCTGCCTGTAAGCCAGCATGCCGGAGACAGAAGAATCAGGACTTAATGGTCATCCTTGGCTACATATGAAGTTTGAGGCTAGTCTAGCATACACAAGATCTTGCCTATAAATAAATAAATAAATAAATAAATAAATAAATAAATAAATAAATAAGAAAACTTTAAAGTCGTGAAGGAAGAAACCAAGGAAGACACCAGAAGATGGAGAGACCTCCCTTGCACATGCATTGGTAGTATAATGTTGTGAAAATAGTTATTATATCAAAAATAATCTATAGGTTCAGTGGGATTTTCCCATCAAAATTTTGAAGCAATTCTTCCTAGAAATGGAAAAGAAAAATCTTAAAATTCATATGGAGGCATGAAATGCTCCAGATCTCTAAAACAACCCTGGAAAATAAAAAACCTTGCTGGAGGGTATCACCAACCCCCGTTTTCAAGTTATCCAGCTGAGTCATCATAGGAAGAGCAGTGTGGTATTGGCACAAAGGTTGAAACACTGAATAATACTGGGGACCCAAATATAAATTACACAACCCAAAGATGCCAAAAATAGCCATTGAAAAAGAAAGAGCATTATCAACAAATGGTGCTGGGGAAACTGGCATCTAGGTGTAGAAGAATGACAATGAATCCTTCTCTCTGTCAGAATTAAAAAGAATTTGAAGTGGGTCAAAACCCTCACTAGTAGACCAGAACCTTACAGAGGGAGTCGTGGGGAGCACACTCCGGGATACAGGTGGAGGTAAAGACACTCTGAATAGGAGCTTGGTCATACGGAAATAAGATTCAAGTCAAAAAGTACAACATATGAAAGTAAAAGGCATTTGCATTGCAAAGAAAACCTAAAAAACCAAACATTTACCTATTATTTTATTGTAGGATATTTTAAAACACAGGCAACACAGGACTTTGGGCATATGAAATCTTTGGATTTCTGTGCTTTCACAGTTCTCATTTCCAACACCTGAAGTCTTTGAAAACATTTTCATTTAGACCACTAATCAATGGTATAGTAGTAACATGTAAGATTCCCAAAGAAACCGTAACTGAGTGAAGAGGCAACTTGCAGGGTGGGAACAAGTCTTCGTCAGTTACATGTCCGAGAGAGGATTAGTGTCTAGAATATACAAAGAACTTTAAAAAAATAAAGACAACAAACAACCCAGCTTGGGGGGAAAAGAAACGGACTATGGAATTGAACAACGTGTTCTTGAAGAAATGCGAAACACTGAGAGATATTTTCGAGAGTATTCTATATCATTAGCCATCAGAGCAATGGGAGCTAAAACTACACAGAGCTCTCGCCTTACCCCACAGAATCACTAGTGGTTAAGGCAAGCAAGGAGAACAAACACTACTGAGGGTGGAGGAGCCTTGTTCTTGCTGATAGTAGTGAAAACTGGTGCGGCCACTACAGAAGCAGTGTGAAGTCTCCTCAAAATGCTGAAAGCAGATCACCATGTGACTCAGCTTCCTTCTCCTGGGTATCTATGGAAAGACATGCTCCTACTGTAGAGTACCTCCTCATCGATTCTCATCATTGCCGAATTCACAATAGCTAGGAAACAGAATCAGCCTAGATGTCCCTCAGCTGATGAATGCTTATTCATCTATAAAAAATTAAATCATAAAGTTTGTAGATAGCACTTATCTGTGAGGAACTGTGAGGAGTTATACAGAGTGAGGTAACATAGACCTAAAAGACAAAAACAAACACACAAACAAACAAAAAACCAAAATGGACTATGGAATTGAACAATTGAAGGAATGCAAAACACAGAGATATTTTAAAGAGTATTCTATAGTCTTAACCATCAGAGCAAAGCAAGTTAAAACTACACAGAGCGTGTCCATTCTCTCTCATATGTTCATTCAAGTTTTGAATCTTCAGATTTACGTGTTTGACTTGGAGTAGCATGGAGGACAAGATGCTAGTAAGAGACATTGGACAGGGGACTAAAGCTCTCGGGAGGGAAGACAGGTGTACACGCGGTGGTAAAGGGGAGCTGTGCAAAGAGGCTTTCAGTGGGAAGGGAACAGGAAGGCAGAGCAGGAGAGGGGTTGGAGGAAGGGGTCATGAAGGCCGTGTGAAAACCCACAGAGGGGATAAGGCTTCCTTCAGAAGCTGTGGTTGAGTGAACAAAATCCCGCCAGCGGGGTGGGGGTGGGGGGGTTCCAGAGTACTCCCAAACAGCAGAGCTATTGCTATTGCTGTTGGTTGCTCACCAGAATTTGCTGGCAATGCCTTCTTGCTGAACACACCATTTATTTTGGTCACAGGAAATAGGTAAATCAAGCTGATGCTGACCGGAAGTCTTCCTGACGGCCACTTTTCACAATGCCAGAGGGTGTGCCATAGGTTGCTGGCAGGGCAGGCATGGGTGGTACCCAGCTAGGCACCCCGTGAGATACAATAACTACCAGCCTGGAAAGATGTGCTTAATGTGTAATGGAAGGTAACCAACCGCATTCTCATTAGATTTGAGGCCTGCTCCATGGGAAGGAACTCATGCCTGTACTGTAAACCTTGCCAAGTGTTCACGTCTGGGAAGGTCACAGGCCTTAAGAGAATATACTACTGTCATTTTGTTAAATGGACATAGTACCAAACTTCCTTTTCTGTGTGTACATTTGTCTCCTATCCATAGACAGTGTACCTTTAAGACTTAATTGGAGTTGCTTATGTTTGCAGAGACAATAATTAATTCAAAGACCTACAACTGGTTAAAGTCAGAAAACAAAAGTCTGTGGAGGGCCAGGATCTAAATAGCATTTCTACATAACCCTCTACCCAAAAAACTCAGGGAACATTGTGGAAGAAAAAGCAGAGTGAGAGTCAGAGAAGATGGAGTGCATCTGTGAAACAGCGTCTTCTGGGCGTGAGAGAGCCAGCATGCCCACGAACCCCTGAACCTGCGCAAGGCCCTCACAAGAGTGCCTTCAGCGCTTCAGCATGGAAGCCCGTGAGCCCACACTGCATCCTGACAGTGCTTTGATCTTTTTTGGTGGCTGAGGGAAAGGCTATCACTTTGCTCACTGGCACAGCCTTGACTAAGTGCCTGTGCTCCCGTGAGTCAGCGCCCACTCACAGCCTACATAGCAGTCTGCTTTAAACTCAGTAGTCATACACACACCAAACACGAAGGTAGGAAGGGGAACTGTTAGAGAAAAGAGGGTTCAGGGTCACAGGGTGAAATTCATTGTGTATATGTATAAATCTGTCAATAAAATAATTTTAATTTAAAAAGGAAAGAAAGAAAATAATAGAAAAGTCCAGGAAGGAAGGACCAGGASGAAGCCATTGGTGAACTTCAGCTCAGGGGATCAGCTCAGGATTCCAAAAGCTCTACATTATTTTAATTGATCACTATTTGACTCAGAAGTTCTGGAAATCAGGTTCCGAGATGGCAGAGAACCTTCCTGCTTAGGGACTGGTTTGGTAGGTATGTAATAAAATTGAATGAGGGTCACACTCACATGATAATGAGCACCTATGATCTTAGCTGTAGGGAAGCTAAAGCAGAAGGATCATCATGAGTTCAAGACCAGCCTGGACTACAGAGTGGTCTCAAGCCCGGCCTGGCCTATAGAGCAACTCTATCTAAAAGAGTAACTGATCCATCAACAAACGAAGACAGAATGAAAGCCTTGTCTCAGCGGCGCTGTGTCCCCATCTCCCCATCTCTGATTCACACAGAAATGGCTTCACTGTCAGACAGTTGACAAGGAGTTTGTGGAGTACTTGCTGTTGTTCCCTGGGGGAAGAGGGCAGGCAGGGATGACTCCAGCATAAAAAGAAGTCCCAGCCTTGCTGTCAGAATGGTTGAGTTCTGAACTGGAAGCACCTAGGCATCCCTGACGCACCTCACTCTGCAGCAGACCAGAGGCTGGAGTGCAGAGAGAAGACAGGTCTTCTTCAGGGGAAGCCAAAGGGACCACGGGGACTTGGGGAGTCCAGAGACCTGGGGAGTCCAGACCTGTATGCCTTGAATGTAAGCATTGGTCAGAGCCTGCATAAGCCGCGGTGATCTCTTTGCTGCCAGGAAGTTGAGCTGTTCCAGGTGGACTGTCTCCCAGAGCTGACATCCCCTAGCCTGGGCACTAGGCTGGGCATAGGGCCATCACACAATGAGTGTACACACAAATGCTTAGTCATACACATGTACAAGTCTATACATGTATGTACATATACACCTTCGTTCACACACATGTAAATGTACACATACATACATATACAAACTTCAGTGACTATACACAAACACAATTAGAAACCACCTTACTTACATCTCACAGAAGTAAGGACAGCTATTGCCTAACCTGGCTGAGGGGACAGACACTGAAGTCCCCTTTAAAGTCCGTGGCTTTAGCTTATCTTGAGAAGTCTTTTCCATCTCTGTGGAATAGAAACAATGGGCAGGGACAGTTGGCTTTTGTGGCGGGCTTCCCACAGGTCCTGTGCTGAGAGTGGAAGGTGCCTTTGTTATCTCCCCCTCTGCTCTGCCATCTTGAGAGGTAGGCCGTTCAGGAAGGCTGATTGAACACCGGGCCTGAGTTTCCATAGCTCTCTGGCTCTTCCTGGCTGCCCGTGCCCAGGTCAGTTTTTCGGTCCACTGAACTTTCTTTTGCTGTAGCACTCCATCCAGTTTCTGAAGGTGTTTTATTAAATGAGAAGCATCTGTGAAAGGCTTGGCTGAACACCTGGCATAGACCAAGAGCCTGATGAATAGTCACCATCGCCACTGGAATCTACCTTGTATTGTACCCTAACACTTTTTAAAATTGACCTTGGACTTCCTTTCACTGTTCCAGAGTTAAATTAGAAGCTTACGTGCAGCCAAATCTCCTCCAGAGAGCAGAAGTCAACAGATGGCTCAGGAGACATTTGTGCTTGAAGGAAGTCCCTCTTGTCCTGCTGCGCAGAAGCCCTTTGGAATGGCCTGGTCCCCACTGCTTCTGCAAAGGCCTTCAGAAAACTGTTGGGAAAACCATCTTTTCAAAGTATCTGCATCTACCACATGGAATTGATTCTTTATACTTTGAGAGGTAAAGATAGCCTAGCCTATTAGAAATCTTAAATCAGGAGATCTGGGAAAGTTGGTTGTGGGAAAGAAGGGACTTTCAAAGAAACTGAAATAAGGGAACATCTCTCTGAAGAGAGCTAAGTATGACATAAGCAAGCAAGGGGAATACGGTGAAGCCGGCCGCGCTCCTTCCTGGGCATGCTTAGTTTCCACGGAGATCTGCATGTGGGATTCTTGGGAATAGCAGACGACTACGGTCAGTGTTCGTTTGAAAGGTCTGGTTTCTGTAGCATCTATGAGACAATCATGTCCACCTTTCTTCATTTATCAACTCAGTGTGTGTGTGTGTGCGCGCGCATGTGTATGTGTATGTGTAGATCAGAGGACAACGTACCCTTCTCCCGTGTGGGTCCCAGGGACTGGACCACGGTTGCAGGCAGCATCTTTACTATCCAAGCTGTCTTATCAGCTTCTCTGGTTTTTTGCTCTTTTTGATTTTTTTTTTTTTTTTTGCTGTCTCTCACTCTATTTTTCTTTCAAAACATTTTATTTAATTTTATGTATATGAATATTTTGCCTGTATTTTTTAATGTACATGCCTGAGGAAGTCAGAAGAAAGTGCCAGATCTCCTGGAACTCAGGATCTAGAGGTGCAGGTGATTGTGAGTCTCTGCATGGATTCTAGGATCTGAGCTCAGGTCTTCTGGAAGAGCAACATGCAGATCTTAACTTCAGGCTTTTGTTCCAGCTCTGTTGTTTTGTTTGTTGAGAGAGATTCCTACTCTTAGTCCCAAGATGGCCTGAAATTAAGTGTGTGGCCCAGACTGGCCTTGGTCATCCTCCCTGCCTCAGCCTCCTGAGTGCAGACCATGCGCCATCCCACACAGCTCAAGGATATTTTGCGTACAGAAATTTTACTGTGTATGTAATTTTTTTTAAACTCAGAGCCCTGGTCTTGCTAGGGAACATTCTAACTCTGAGTAATAGCCCCAGCTCTAATGCTCAAGGTCTTATTTGAGTTTTTATTTATCAGTGTGTGTGTGTGTGTGTGTGTGTGTGTGTGTGTGTGTGTGTGTGCTCAGATGCACAGATTTGTGTGTTAGGTTCTCTAAAGGAAAAGAATTGATAGAATAAACATACATATTAAAAGAGTATTCATTAGACTGGCTTATATGGTATGTTCGCGGTAGTGTGGCAATGGTTGTCTCCCACTGGAAAGGCCAAGAATCGAGCAGTTGGTTAGTCCACGAGGCTGGCTGTCTCAGCAGCCCTGAGCTGGTACTAGAGGCCTGGAGAGTGGCTGCTCTTCAGTCTGGGTTGGAATCCCAAAGAAGTTGGCTTTGATACCAGTGAAGGACCACCTCAGTGACAGTCCAGGGAGAGGACAAGCAGACAAAGAAGCAGAGCTTCCTTCTTACGTAGCCTTTGTGTGGGCTGCCACCAGAAGGTGTGGCCCAGAGTCAGTGGGGGTCTTCCTGCTTCAAGTAATCTCAGAAAATCCCCCCAGAATTGTCCACAGCTTGGATGGTAGGTGATTGCGCATGGAGTCAAGCTGACAACAAAATCAGCCACCACGGATGTGTGTGTGTGTGTGTGTGTGTGTGTGTGTGTGTGTGTGTACACTTCTCTCCATGTGCCACGAGTGCCATGCATGCTGCACCTGTGGTGGTCGTAGCGGAACTGGTCGTTTCTGTAGACCTTTAATTGGGATCTGGGATTTGAACTCAGGCTGCCAGGGCTTGGGTGACAAGTGCCTTTACCCACTGAGCCATCTTGAGGGACTCAAACTCTTATTCTAATCTAGAAAAGAAATCTAGACCTGAGATTTAGATCTGTTGGAATTGTCTTTAGATTCTACATTTTTACTGATTTGAGGAGCTTAGAGCCACTGCTTTGCTTTGGGAACAGATTTTCCCCTATGTGAAGGAAAGATTTCTGTTCTTCAGCCAAGCCTTCACTCCCTCAGCTCTGGCTTGTGCCTTGGCCTGCGTGAACCATGGGGCCCTTGGCCAAGCTCGGGCACCGGTCAGAGGATCCTTTCCACACAGAGACTGAAGTTACAACACCAAGAGCCTGCTTAGCTCTAGTCATGTCAAGCTTAAAATAACCCCTTACAGTGGCGGGTTGGCCTATAGGGGCATATATTCTAGATGTTATTTTTGGAAACTGTTAGAGAATGAAATGAAAACTTGTGATTTCCTGTGAACTTGGCTTGGAAGTAAAGATTCGATGAAGTTGGAGGTGAATGTATTTACTCTCCTCAGCGATTCTAGCTTGCCGGTTACTGTAGCCTTGGAGTTAGGACTTAAGGTACCCCCTCCCCCCTCCCAGGCCCACCCCCAGCTGTATTCCTGTTTGTCTCAACCAAACCATCAACTGGTCTTAAATAAGCAGGTGGCTCCAGGGATTCGAGGATGAACATGCAGAGGACCTGAGTTTGGTCTGTAGCACTAACGTTTCATATTTTACGACTGTCTGTAACTCCAGGGCATCTGACACCCTCTTCTGGCCTCAAACGATGCCTGTACCCGTGAGCATGTACATACACAAACATACACATAATTTAAAAACTTAAAAATCTCTTTAAAAATTAAATTACAGACACCAAGACAACTTGTCATTAAATTTCTCAACGTGATTCTTCAAAACAAAACAAACCCCCACATACTATCCTCACATCTGACACAACTCCCAATATTTCTTTTGTCTTTCTTAATATTCTGCTCCTATTTAATTGCATCATGTTGTTGGGGCTGCGGGCCAACACCCGCAGACCAGCAGGCCGGGCAGTGGCTTTCGTCTGCTCTGTCCCATTCACATCACCCCTTGCCTGGAGCAGCTTTCGGTCTGTTCTCCTCCGCTGGCCTCCTCCCATCTCTCTTTGGACTGCAGCACTGACCTGTTGAAGCAATGTGAGCCGTTCACACTGTAGAAGGCTCTGGGTCTGCTGGACTGCTCTGCTTAAAGTAAGCCCTCCGCCCCTTCCAAACCCTATACATTTAAGGTTTCATAGAAAAATCATGATTCAATCCAGTTACTGTTTGTGGCAAGACCATCAAGCCAAGGGTGACAGGATGTACCTCTTTTTGCATCACATCGGAGAATAATGACTCCTTGTCCTTTCAAAGGTATGAGAAACAGAAATAGCTACCTGTTCATACCTGGAGAGAGAGAGAGAGAGAGAGAGAGAGAGAGAGAGAGAGAGAGAG
>BDUI01000188.1:232355-242717 GCA_002335545.1 Apodemus speciosus
TCTCTCTCTCTCTCTCTCTCTCTCTGAGTTGCAGTCCCAGGTGGTCGTGAGCCGTGCGACGACGTGGGGGCTGGGAACTGAACAGGGGCAGCCAGTGCTCCGCCAGCTGCGCCCTCTCTCCAGCCCGCTTCCTTTCCTTCCTTTCTTCTTATTGATTTACAGATCGGGTCTCACTCTGGAGCTCTCTGTGCAGCTGGGCCAGCCTTGAATACCTCAGCCTCTAGAGTACTGGGATTACAGGTGTCACCCTCTGTATCTGGCCTGTTTTCTTATCGTGTGATTCCTCTTTGTGATGCTGTGACAAAACAAGGAAGTCCTCAGCCCTCAGTAGAGACCACCTATCAGTTTTAACTCCCTGATTCCAGAGCTCACAGCCACAGAAATATCTTTTCATTGTGATGATGATGATGGTTGTGGTGGTGGTGATGATGATGATGATGTTCAGGGTCAGATCTTGTGTTGTATTGACAGGAAATGGACTAAGATATATGGTGTGTGTATGTTACCTAAGTCACACAGGACATTAACTGCTTTAAACCTGTATCACATCTGACAGAGCCACAATGCAGCGAAGCCTGAGAGAAGATGGATGGCAGCAAACAAACACTGTTAGTTTCAAAGGCACATGGTGTTGACGTCACAGGTCTGAAACACAACTAGTCAGTGCACAGACTCTGGGCTGCTGTGAGACTGTTGGATGCTTAAAAAGATGCAGATACTGGGGCTGAAGAGATATAGATTAGCAGTTAACAGAACTGACTCTTCTTACAGAGGACCCAGGTTCAATTCCCAACATCCACGCGGCAACTCACAGCTGCCGACAGCTACAGAGCTGGAGATCTGATACCCTTTTCTGGCCCCTAACGGCACCAGGTTCGAATCTGGTACACATACATACATGGAGGCAAAACACCGTTACACATAAGATGAAAATAAATAAAATTTTTAGAAGTTTCACTAAAGCAGTTCTATTTTCCTTTGAGTTTTATATTCTTGAAGATCAAATATAGGGCATTATTCATGTAAAGCAAATATTCTACCCCGGCTCTTTATGATTATTATTAATTGGCGGGGAAGGGGCAAGATCCCACTAAATGGCCCTGGCTGGGCTTGAACTCACAGAGATCAACCTGCCTCAGATTGCTGGGATTAAAGGTCCTTGCCACACTGGGTCCAAAGGCAGCCCCACTGCCCAGACCCCGTGCCTGGTTCCCGCTATCAAAGGAGCCATTTCCATATTGCCGAGCCATGTTGCACGCTGACAAGAGCCTCCAGGATCCCAGCTCGTGTCAACCCTCCCACCCTCACGTTTTCCAGCTGAGGGGAGAGGCTTCTCTCTTGTTCCCGTGTAGTCCTACTATTTCTGTTATGTGCTCTCCGGTTTTCTCTCTGTCTCGTCTCTTGGCCCACTTCTCACAGGCCCCTCTCTCTTGCCTCTCACTCTGGTCTCTTCTGGTACACTGTCTCCTCCTCTCTTACCAGCCCTCCTCCCCCTCCAGTCTCACAGCCTGGTCCTGCTGGCCATGTTTCATCTACTACTTTATCTTCCTGCTCTGAACTCCTGTAGATGACTCCTCCCAAGGGGCTCCGCCTCTCCGAGCCAAGCCGGGCTTCTGATTCAACTCTGCTGCGGTGCATCCGTACCAGTGGTTTCTGCTGGATCCTGCTGCCCATCACGCTCGACTGCACGTTCCAGCGCCCGCCGTCTCTTCCCCTTCTTCCCTCTACCTGCTTGGCTTCCCCACGGGACATCTCGGTCTCTCTGGCTCCTGGAGCTTGCTGTGCCCTCTTGGGAGCGTGTCACACGGAGAGGCTCCCTGGCTTCCTCCACCTGTTCTCTCCTCCTCTGGTGGGTAATCGTCTACTTTGTCTCCAGCTTGCGGGAGCCTACAGTTAATATAAAAGTCACCCCAGCGTGCGGGAACACCTTTCACCCTACAGAGCTCCCAGTGTTTGGAAATGGATGCCTCTCCTCTGTGATTTGGGACATTTCCCTCTGACAAGTCTCTTAGTATGCTAGGGGATGGTCTGGATTGAAATTTTTGTCACCAGGCCATTTACCGTTTCTCTCTCACCCTTTCCTCTAGCTTGCTCTGTCGCTGTCACTGTAGCTGGCTGACTGGAGCTTGATGCTAAGTTGCACAGCGTCCTCAAGCCCTCCTGGGCTGCTAGGATATTGGAATTCTCCCTCCTGGTGAGTTTCTGCTTTGTGACCCTTTCCCTCCTTCTCTAAGCTGTTTTTCTCCTCCGACTCAGAGATTTTTATCAAAGGCATGCTGTCTTACTGCAAACTCTTGGCCAAAACGACACAAATTCTTAGGGTGTAAGGGTGTGACAACTTCTGCTACTGTATAAGCAAATGGTCCCCAAAGTCTCTTATCTCTACGCTTTCTTGGTTCTCTGCTTTCAAAACAAAATAAAAACCTCTTAAGGATTTGTAAGTTTATTGGGTACGGTTAAAAATCTGTAAAACCTATAGCAAAGTTAGCTTAAAATTTGTAATAGTAGTCTGATAGTTTAAAAATAATCTGTATACAGCTAATCTTAATTTCTTACAACATGCCTGTATGTAACTTAGATTCAACCCTTGTTTAGGAAAATAGCTGTTTTTAAATAGCAAGCATGTGGCTTGCCTCCGTCTTTGCTGATGACCTCATCAGTATGGAAGCCACCATGTGCTTGCTGGAAGCCATCTTTATTAACGTTAAAAGACAGTACATGCCCTGTAGCTTTGCCGTCATCTGGGTTAAGATGATTACGTGGTGTAAACCACTAAGGGAACATCATGAGAAGCTGCAGTCTTGCTGAGCCCCTCTACTTACCATTGCATCTCCTTCACTAAGGAGACAGAATTAGGTCTCCAACATTTTGGATTAGGGTCCATTTTTGTGTGATGATTTTGCCCTGAGAATAAGAATTTTGATAAACTACATTTGATAAATGAGGTTTATAAAATTCCTAATGCTACAAATGTCTACTGAGGTTAACAAAAACTGACTTAGAAATATTTGTATAACCATTTATGTCTTTGCTAACTGTGTTCAATGCTAGACTTCTGGAAAATTTTAGATAAGGAACAATGTAGATTTGGTGAATAAGGTATATTTGAATAATAACGTTTATAAATTCCTAAGTCTGTTCAGGCTAACAGAAACTGACTTGAAGATACATGTCTAGCCTCTTTGTTTTGCTAAGTTTGTTAAGCCTTAGCTATTTGGATAAACTGAGTCATACAAGAAACTGTGATATCCTATAATGGTGCATTATGAAAGGACCAGAGAAGTAAGGTTTCCAGTTTCTCAATGGACTGTATTTATGGTTTAAAGTTTTATTTTGATGCTGAAGGGTCTTCAATTAAACCTTCAATTCAAAATTTTAAGGCTCAAACTTAACGGGTATAAAGCTATAAAATCTGTTAAAGATAATTAGGACATGTAACTTAATGATTAGTCCACTTAAAAATGATCAAACTCTCTAATGTGCTCAGCAATGTGTATGTTGCCATGATTTGAGCAAGTGTAATTTATTTATAATTTTTAGCTTTCTGTAAATGCTGTCAAGGTTAAGTCTGAAGCAAGTAACTCAAAACAAGTAGGGTTTGTTTACAATCAGGAACACTAAGATGATACCCTACACACTCCTCAGAGAGCTGCAGAATATTGAATTTAGAGTTTAATCAAAAAGCTTTCCATTACAGACAAGAAATAAAATACAAAATAAAATAAACATAAATAATAATAATAATAATAATAATAATTAATAATAATAAATTGCAACTCCTAGTGGCAGCCCTAAGATGTCCTCCAAAGAAGATGACAGGGCACAGACAAGTCTTCCTGGACTGTGGTAACACTAACCAACTGGGCAAAGAACCGCCATGTGCATCATCTGCCACCAGGCCCTGCCCAGACTGTGAACACCTTTGAACTGACTGTACTGCTCTGCCTTGCCAAGTAGGTCAGGGTTCCCAAGTTCCTCCTCCACAGAGAAATCTCGGAGTTTCTGGGTCTGTAGCTGGAGGCCTATGCTGCATGGGTGGCAGTAGAAGACTTAATGCTGCCCTCGGTCCCTGCGATGGTTTGTACACGCTTGGCCCAGGGAATGCTACTGTTAGGACCTGTGGCCTTGTCGAAGTAGGTGTGCTAATGTGGATGTGAGCTTAAGGCCCTCGTCCTAGCTCCCTGGAAGCCAGTCTTCTCCTGTTTGCCTTTGGAACACGATGCTGAACTCTCAGCTCCTCCTGCACCATACCACCCTGGATGCTGCCATGCTCCTGCCTTGAGGATGATGGACCGAACCTCTGAACCTGTAAGCCAGCCCCAATTAAATGCTGTTCTTTATAAGACTTGCTTTGGTCATGGTGTCTGCTCATAGCAGTAAGACCCTAACTAAGACAGTCCCCAAGGAAGCCATCAAGATCACCATGGAGAAGGATAGGACAATCATGAAGTAGTGGGTAAGTCTCCCGTCACTCTAACCGATACACAAGCCATTTGCWTTATACTGCCTGCTCTAATTTATCCTTCTCAGATCTCTGATGGTGTTGATACCCGCCTGTAGCTTCATCAGTTGAACAATAGCAAGCAATCAACTCTTCCTGGTAATTTGCCAGTCAGTTCATTTTATATGTAAAAATTAGGCCTTGACTCTTTTCTAGATCTTCTAGGTCTCCTGAGGAGAAAAGTAGACTTCATACTGAAAGAGATAAAAACCACAAAACAGGTTTCACTATGAAAAGCAAACTTGAGATATCATGCAGCTATTACTAACTAAAATTTCACCTTTTACTATTCTTTTACTTAAAGAACTTGCTTTGTAATGACTGCTCTCAGTAATCAGCAACCCGTGTCTCATGAGATGATTGGGTGGAAAAAGAAAGGTTTAAAGTTTGTGTAATTTATAAAGGTCTAAGAAAGTAATCTGAGGCGTCTACATGCAACCTATGAAGGACTGGACACGGAGAAGCTGAAGCAAGTTGTGAGGGCCTAAAATGTGATTTATGGCACATAAGTCACAAAGGTCTGGGAAGTGACTTGAGGTGTGTGAAAAATGAGACATATCAGACCTTTCCTCTCTATGCTACTGCTATATAAGACTTCACGAGTCCAGAGTTTTATTGATAATCAAGAGTTCTGATAAGCTGTTGATGTAGACCTGGTAAAGCACTGACCGCTATTATCATAGTCACAGCTCAAAAGGTAAGTTTCCTTTGGTTGTTTTCTAAGTGTAGACTTACAGGTGCTTCTCATTGTGTTGAAAACATCTCTGGCCAAGCTATCCATCCATCTTTCTGGACAGAAGAAAGAACACTCACGCTTTTAGCCACAGCTCTTCGGGCTGTGATGCCAAGCTGAGTCTGTCCCAGCTGGATACCGACACTTAGCTGCTTTTTCTACAGTGTGGATTTTGGTACAGAATATTCACAGTGGGGATGCTAATATGTATAAAGCTTGTATTTCTTTTTGAAACCTTAAAAAAAAAATCACATAAGCTCCAGCGACTCTCAGCTGTCAGAGGTTAAGTGGGCTCCGGATAAGAGCTGTGGTCGCAGCTGGTCTTTCTCACCTTCTGCAGACTCCTGAGGCTGGGGTTTCTCTCCTTCCCTGGTCTTAGAACTTCCCCTCTGCCAATGACCAGGACCATGCCTCTGCAATTTCAAGTGTATACCCAAGATAAAGATTTTCCCCCAAGTTCCTTAACTTTTCCTTTTGTCTCCAGTCTCTGTCTGTTCCAGCAGATTTCCAGTCAATGTCAGACAACACACTGCTCCAGATTGGAACCCATGAGCCCTGAATGTACGGAACGCCTGTATAAACCAGATGCTTCTGAAAAACTTTCCAACTGGCCTGAGCCCCTACTTTAGACCAGCATTCCTGACAGCTCCAGAGTGGCCTGCACTTCACTAGCCCCAGGTGGTCCCACAGAACCCAGGCAGCAAGTGAAGCAGATGCCCTAGCCTGAATCTTCTCCCCCAGCCAGGCCTTTGGCTGGTACTTCAGCCTTCCAGGGCCCTGACAACAACTTTTAATTTCAGTAACAGAAGAGATTAAACTGCTCCAATCACCAACAAAATTCCTTTTTTGAAAAAAAAAAAAAGAAAGAAAGATTTTATTCATTTTATGTATGTGAGCACACTGTTGTTCTCTTCAGACACACCAGAAGAGGGCATCAGATGCCATTACAGATGGTTGTGAGCCACCATGTGGTTGCTGGGAGTTGAACTCAGCTAAGAACAGTCAGTGCTCTTAACTGCTGAGCCATCTCTCCAGCCCCATCCAACAAAATTCTTAATTTTTATTTTTCACACAGCAACATATTAAGTGTCCTAGGCTGAACTTGAATTAACCCTATAGCACTGAAAGGCTTTGAATTTCTGCCTTTGTCTGCCTGTTGAGGAGTTAGAATAACAGGTCATTGCCACCAGGATTGGCCCAAGCAGATAATTTTAATAGTAAAATAATTTTAAAATTACACAAATAAAGTAGACATATAGAATTGGAACTGTCTTTCCAAGCATCTGATTACATATGTTATCCTTAAATTCTGTGTTGTGTTTGTGTTCTTCTAGCACTCAGATTGATCATACAATACATGAGGCATATGTGGAGGCTGCATACAAAGTGTGTTTTTATCAATATGCTCCACCACTTTAACAGCTCATAATGGGGACAATAAAGACTTATAATAAGAGAAAATGAGCATATGCAATCACCAGATATCATGTGACAGGAAGCTATCCAGGTGGCTCAGAGGTTAGGAGCACTGCCAGAGGACCAGAGTTTGATTTCCAGCACACACGGGGCACAGACATATGTGCAGGCAAGACATCCAGACACAGAGAATAAAGTCTAAACAACTGAAAAATAATGAAACAGGTTTTGCACCGAAAGGCTGCATACCGGCCCTTTAAAAATTCAGCTGGATTTCTAGACTTCAGGGTTCTGTGTCGATAAGGCAGTCACGTTCAGCTGCATGGCTATATGTGTGTCTGAGTGTTCTCACTCATCCTCCCCACCCCCACCCCACTGCCATCTCTCTGTCTCTCTCACTTTCTCTCTCCTCTCTCTGTCTCCCTCTCCTCTCCTTCCCCGACTCCACAATCTCATATACCCATCCCAGCCTGGCCTTGAACGTCCAGTGTAGCTGAGGTTGTCCCTGATCTCCACATCTGCCCAGCTGTATTCCCGAGTGCTGGCGTTGCAGGTGTGCACCATCATGCCCAGTTTATGCTGTGCTGAGCTTTGAACCCAGAATGCTGTTTTATTTATGCTAACAAGCACTTTATCTGCTGAGTTACGTCACTAGTGTGTGTTTTATACATATACATATATAATATGCATATATTATATACAAATTAAATATATTTGCTTAATTCTTTGAGAATTGCATATTTTGATCATACACACCTGGAATTTTTTCCTTAACTCCTCTAATATACACCTCAATCTCCCTGTACCCCAATTGTGTGTTCTTCCTTTTTAAAATATAATTTATGGACTCCAATTTGTGCTGCCAATACACTCCACTAGATTGTGCTTGACCAGGAAAGAATCACTAAAGGAAATTGACTTCCCATCCCCAGAAGCTTCAGTCAGAGATAGGGGCTTAGAAGTTCTTGGGCTTCTTGCTAGAATATTGTGTGAAATGTTCTAAAATGTTGTAAGAAAACATTGGCAATCGCACGGCAGCTGGTTTAGCTGGGCTTGAGGTGTGGGGACCTCCTTATCACTGCCTTCTCAGGAACCCTTTAAACATTCAAAGAGTCAGTCTATTAAAGTAAAGAAAAAAGTCATTACTACTTTAAAAGTACAAAATATCTAAGACGGAGGTTAGAGAGGGGGGCCCAGAGGGTGAGAGCACGGCCTGCTCTTGGGTGATGGTCCCTGAGCCGTGGGGGAGKGGGAGGGGGAATGGGGTAGGCACCCCACTTTTGGCTGAGCACTCCACTGACAGTTACTCTTTGCACGTTTACCAGTTGTGAGTTTCAGCATCAACCACTATCCACTACACAGAGAAACCTTCTGATGAGGTGTGAGAGTTGCACCAATCTATGTCGACTTAGCAGAATAAAAGTGGTAAGCTTGCCCCTGGGACTTGGGAGATTCCCAACAAGGGTTCTTGGCCTGATTTACAATATTAGGCAGACACGTGTGCACACACCTTTGTATCCTCTCTGAACTAGGTACAGACTGGATGAATTAGGTGGTAAAAATGACAACAGCCTCAAAATGGCTTTATGAATTAGTTTTGTTAGACCTTAAAAATCGCATAGCATATTATTAAATATAAGGAACAAATGGAGCTTCTCAGCAGGACCTAGCTGGCAGCACCTCATCCTGGTGGCCAAAGTGGGCGTCCCGTATAATGTGGCCTGGGAAGCCCAGTATCTTCCCACCAGAAGCACTTTGCCAGCAGCCTCACTCACTCTCAGGAAGCTGAAGAGTAACTTGCACCCTGACTATGCTCTTTGGGGCCAAGAACACGTCAAAATGAAAAGCCCTGTAAGGCTGAGGGTGGTTTCAGATTAAAGAACATGAGAAGGGAACGGCTAGGTTTGGGGGATTCTGGTTTGGAGTAGTAACAAATGTCTGCATGGCAGGATGAAGTGTGAAATACACTGGGATTCTACCCCTTCCTCCACCACTGCCTGCCCCGTTCCTTCTGCTGTGGTAGACCCCTGCCAATTCTGCCACAGGGAAGGCCCCAGCTCCTGATACTTTCTAGAGAACCAGCAGCACACAGGGCATTTGACCCTTGCCAGGTCTGCCATATGGAAGACCCTATCTCCTGATACTTCCTGGAAAACCAGGATTATGCAGGGCATTTGAGAGAATGGGAATCCCAGGAGTACAGATACACAGGCTTGCAGGACAGAGAAACCACAGACAGAGACAGCAAGACCAGCTGACACCAGAGAAAACTAGATGGCCAAAGGCAAACGCAAGATCATTACTAACAGAAACCAAGGCAACATGGCACTATCAGAACCCAGTTCTCCCTCAACAACAAATCCTGGATATACCTCACATCAGAAAAACAAGAGCTGGCTTTAAAATCACATCTTATGAAGCTGATAGAGGACTTCAAGAAGGACATAAATAATTCCCTTAAAGAAATACAGGAGAACACAGGTCAACAGGTAGAAGCCCTTAAAGAGGAAACACAAAAATCCCTTAAAGAATTTCAGGAAAACACAAACAAACAAGTGAAGGAACTGAACGAAACTATCCAGGATCTAAAAGTGGAAGTAGAAACAATAAAGAAATCACAAAGTGAGACATCTCTGCAGATAGAAAACTTTGGAAAGAATTCAGGAGTCATAGATGCAAGCATCAACAACAGAATACAAGAGAGAGAAGAATCTCAGATGCTGAAGATTCCATAGAAAACATTGACTCAACAGTCAAAGAAACTGCAAAATGCAAAAAGCTTGTAAACCAAAACATCCAGGAAATCCAGAACACAATGAGAAGACCAAACCTAAGGATTATAGGTATAGAAGAGAGTGAGAATTTACATCTTAAAGGCCCAGTAAATATCTTCAACAAAATTATAGAAGAAAACTTCCTTAACCTAAAGAAAGAGATGTCCATGAACATACAAGAAGCATTCAGAACTCCAAACAGAATAGACCAGAACAGAAATTCCTTCCATCACAAAATAATCAAAACATCAAATCTACTAAACAAAGAAAGAATATTAAAAGCAGTAAGGGAAAAAGGTCAAGTAACATATAAAGGCAGACCTATCAGAATTACACCAGACTTCTCACCAGAAACTATGAAAGCTAGAAGATCCTGGGTAGATGTCATACAGACCCTAAGAGAACATAAATGTCAGCCCATACTACTATACCAAGCAAAACTCTCAATTACCACAGACGAAGAAAACAGGCTTTTGACAAAATACAGCATCCCTTCATTATAAAAGTCTTGGAGAGATAAGGAATTCAAGGCCCATACCTAAACATAGTGAAAGCAATATACTGCAAGCCAGTAGCCAATATCAACCTAATGGAGAGAAGCTTGAAGCCATCCAACTAAAAAAGGGGATCAGACAAGGCTGCCCACTCTCTCCCTATCCAATATAGTTTTTGAAGTCCTAGCCAGAGCAATCAGATAACAAAAGGAGGTCAAAGGTATACAAATTGAAACGGAAGAAGTCAAAATATTACTATTTCCAGATGATATGATAGTATACTTAAGCGACCCCAAGACTTCCACCAGAGACCTCCTAAAGCTGATAAACAACTTCAGCAAAGTGGCTGGATATAAAATTAACTCAAGCAAATCAGTAGCCTTCCTCTATTCAAAGGATAAAGAAGCTGAGAAAGAAATAAGGGAAATGAAGCCCTTCACAATA
>BDUI01000188.1:252363-281790 GCA_002335545.1 Apodemus speciosus
CTCGGGGTCTTTCGCTTCCGCAATCAAACCCGCAATAAACGTCTGCAGAAGGATCCTGTTGTGGTGCGTCTTTCTTGCTGGCGAGTTAGGCGATCGCGACGTGTGTGTGTGTGTGTGTGTGTGTGTGTGTGTGTGTGTTTTCATCCTCTTGGTTCTGTTTCTTTTAGCCCAATGGTTCTCAACCTTCCTAATACCTTTTACTACAGTTCCTCGAGTTGGAGTGACCCCAATCCTAAAATAATTTTTTTGGCTACTTCATAACTGTAATTTTGCTCTAAGCAATGTCTCAGTTTCCAAGACCATTGTAAATAATGTGTTTTTTGATGGTTGTGACCCACAGTTTGAGAACCTCTGCTGTAGAGACCCCTGACTAAATCAGCTCTTTTCTTCTGGAACTGAGGGCTCTCAGGACAGACTAGATAAACGCCTCATCATCCTCTATGGGGTCATTAGCAACCCGTTTTGCATTTTTAAACAGTCAAGTCTAGAACCTCACTGATATTCCAATTCCTGTTACTTGTTAGAAAGCAGATTTCCAATTAAGGGCTTCCTGACTTTGGCCTGGGACGGTGGTCTTCACAGAGCTGCTGAGGCTGAGCAGTGTGGAAGGCCCTCCAAGGGGCATTAGTCCTTGTCTGCTTTTGCTGTTCTTTGCTTTTTGAGACGGGTCTTGCTCTGCCCCCCAGGCCAGCCTCCAACTTACTATTCTTCTGCATTCTCACAGTACTAAGATTAGGGGTGTGACCCCCACAGCTGCTCATCTGTTCAGTTTCCCTCAGCCAGGAGGCAGGTAATTGACTTGAGTGGGACAGAGCAATGCCTGTGAGTGCCACTGGGTGCCACTAGTGGAGTGTGTTGAGGTCTAAATATTTTGATTACTTTTGACTCTAATTTTGACTCTAAGCACACACACACACACACACACACACACACACACACACGGGGGGGGGCAAGGAGTAGAGAAAGAGTTATAATCAAAGGATAAAAGATAGCACACATACTAGAGCAGTAGGGGACAGAGACTCTGGCGCATTGGGAAGAAAGGTGTGCACAGCCCTGGCTGGTCAGGGCTCACTCTTGCTTGATTGGTGGTGATGGACTTCCTGATTTAGGTACCAACCCGACCTCCAGTTAGCTGGCACAGACAACGCTTTTAAAGAGGGCCCACTTGAGAGAAGAACTAAAATTGCATTACTATTATTCTGGGTTTTATTGTGGGTTTGGGTGTGGTGGTTAAGGTCCTAGCCGAGCCTTCCCAAATCTCATTCCTAAGGCCACACTACCTTTTCTGAGGTTTACAACCACGCGTCACTCCTCCATTTCTCCGACTCTGAGACTTGTAGAACTTCTCCAGGAATCTCAGGTCTGCCTTCTGCTTTTCTTTGTGCGAGCCCATCTCCAGTCCCCAAACCCCATTCCTATATACAATGGCATGCAGCCTCTCGGAACAGAGCACAGGCCCACGTTCTGCCCTGCTCTTCCACTCCATTTGTGTGTCGCAGACGGACTCGCACAGGTGCCGTGGTGGAAACAACCTCCTCCCTGCTGCAGACAGGAGCCTTGCAAGACTGTCCTCTGAGAGGCACCGCTCAGCAGCTGACTCAGACAGATGCGGACACCCACAGCCAAACAGTGGATGGAGCTTGGGGCTCTTACGGGAGAATGGGAGGAAGGATTGCAAGCCCCAAGGAGAGAGGAATGAGATTTGGGTTGGGGCCCTGCGTGTGGAGAGCTGTGGAGCGGGTAGGATGTGCTGAATTGGAGAGCAATCTGGTAGTGACCCGGAGCTCCAAACGTGGCTCTCGGACTCCAGCCACTGTGATTCATCTCCCCACGTGTGGAATTTGACATCAAGGGCTGTGAACTTGTGCCCTGGGGATTGTCTGCTCTGAGACCAGAGAACAACTGAGACTCAGGATAGAGGGAAGACCGGACGGAGGAGGAAGAAACCTACGAAGGAGGAGGAAGAACGGAACGGAGGAGGAGCCTGCTAAGGGCACAGAGGAGTGGCCAGAGGTCCCCGGGGAACCAGACAAAGCTGGTTTTCTCTGCCAAATCAGAGGGGCTTTTTACTTATTTTATCATGTTCACACACACACACACACACACACACACAGTCTACATGATACCCTTTTGTTTAATTTGCGCAGAAACAACCTTGGTCAAGCAGCTGTTAGAAAGGAGGCACAGTGTGGAAGGAAGAGTCTAAGTTTCCTGCCTACCATTTACCAGTCATATAACAATGGGGAAATTACTGAAAACACTAGGGCGTCCCCCTCCCCATCTGCACATCAGAGGCATCAGGATTCCCCACTCCCAGCATTGTCATGAGGGTTAAAAATGGTACTATCGAATGGCCTGGAGAGATGGCTTTGTGGTTGGGGGCTCTGAATGCCCTACCAGAGGCCCCAGGTTCAAGTCCCAGCACCTACATGGCAGCTCACAAGGTCCAAGACCTGACACTCTAACATAGACATACATGCACTCAAGATGCCAATGCACATAAAATAAGGGTAAATAATTTTTTTAAAGAAGGTTACTATTTGATGACACCGGGTAGGGACTAGTGTGCTATGAGTAATGTGTTACTGAATTGGTGTGACCTAGTGATCAGTGCTGGTGAGTAAGTCACAGCAATTCACACGCGTCCTGCAGGCTTTAACCCTTTCACGGTCAGGCCAGCTTAGTCATCCCTGTTGGAGGGTTAGACCCAGGACATGATCCTCAGGTAGAGGACTGGCTTCCTGCTGGGACCGACTCTCTTGGATTTCCTTTTCTACCTCATCAGCTCTCAGGACACTGGGAGAGTTAGGCTCTTCATATGAAACATACAAGGAAGGTCCCATTAGGATGTAGAATCTTCACGGGGCATGCCTGTTCCTTCCTGTAATCCCAGCTTTTGGGGGAGCTGAGATAGGTGGAGCAGGAAAAGTGAAGTTTTAAAGTCAGCCAGCTTTATGCGTATGGCTATCCTGGGCTACTTAAAGAGATCCTGTCTCAAAATAAAACTTAAAAGTCCTGGGGTACAACTCAGTAGAACACTTGCTTTGTATATAGAAAATTCTGGATTTAATTCCCAGTAGGGAAAAACAGAACGAGCAATCAAATAAACAAACAAAGCCACAAACAAAYGAAAGAAAGAAAAAAGGAAAAAGAAAAGCAGATTTCATCACAACATTAACAACATTTGAGGACATTGGTAACGGAAATGAACCAGTCATATAAGAACAACCACTGTGTGATTCTGCTCATATGAAGAACTTGGACTAGTCAATCCTATACAGAGAGAAGGAAGCCTGGCGCAGGGCATGGAGCGCATGCCTACGGCCCTAGCAATGCAGGAGGCGGAGGAACCAGGGCCACAACTTTAGTCAGCGTGTATGAAGGACTGGTGAGGTAGCTCTGTGGTAGAGGCTCCCCTACCCTGTGTGGGGCCCTGGGCTGGATCTCCAGTACACACATGAGACGAAGCAGAAATAACAACATGGAAGAAAGAAGAACAAGAAGAGGAAAAGAAACCTGCTTAGTGTGTGTGCAGTTTGTATTTTATGAATCCTGTGAATGGGCTGTGGTGAGGACCACAAATCAATGGGAAAATAATCTGGATTGACTAAGACACTTCACAATTAAAGCTCTCTATTATGATGATTCTGTGTGTGTACAGTGCTTGCACATGTGCCATGGTGCGTCTGTGTGAAGGTCAGAGAGCAACTTGTTGGAGTCCCCCTTCTCCTTCGCTGTGTGGATTCTGGAGACTCCACTCAGGTCATCAGGCCTGATGGCACAGCCTTCATCCCACCAGCCTGTCTCCCTAGCCCCACAATAAACAGAGTCTGCTTCCAGAGCTAACCGACTGCCTGAGAGTCCACGCTTTATTGAACTCTGAAGGGAGGTGGCCGCCATTCGAACCAGAGTTTGTGACCAGGACTACCCTTGGAGCTGTAAGACACTAGAAAGCCTGGCCAGTTCTTTTGTTCTATGAACCAAGCCATGCATTGCTTTGCATTAAAGCTTCAGTAACTACTTGAAAGAAATGGAACTGGACTTCAAGACTGGGGAGGGTGCGGAACTCCCACCCTGCGCTCAGGCAAGCTGCCAAGAATGTCTCCATTGTAACAAGCACAAGCAGAGCAAAAACGCTGAATTGTTTTCTAGTCTCCTGGGCTGGCCTAGTCACTCCTCTGAATCGTTACTTCTGGGTTCTTGTGTGTGTGTGTGTGTGTGTGTGTGTGTGTGTGTGGTGTCTGTGGTGATGCTTCTGTGTAATGCACAAGTGTGGATGTCAGAGGGATAACTTTGTGAATCAATTTTCAACTATTTTTACATGGGTGCTGGGAATTGAACTTGGGTTGTAGGGCTTGCTCAGATGAAACTTCACCCCCTTCACTGTCTTGTTGGCCCAGGTTCCCGGGGCTTGTTTAAGATGCACTGGCGGCTTCCCTTTGGCTCCCACGTGAAGAGTTGGTGATGCTTACTTTATCTTCTGGTAGCTGGCACTTAATGTTGGTCGGGCTGGAGAGGAGGCTTGGCATTTGAGAGCACACACTATTCTTGTAGAGGACCTGAGTTTGCTTCAGAGAACCCAGTTAGGGAGCTCTGTCTAAACTCTCACTCTGAGGGATCCCATACTCTCTCCTAACTTCCGTGAGTACTCACACTCATGCACATATATCCCCATGAAGACACATAAAGCACACATAACTGATAATTTTAAGGTATTCAATGAAAATGGATGACAAATATGTATAAGACTGATAAAGCTAATGCACTGCGAGTTTTATACAGTACATTGTTTGGCGCTTTAAACGAGAACGACCTCCGTAGGTTCGTATGTTTGAATGCTCAATGCCCAATTAATGGAACTGTTTGGGAAGGATGAGGAAATGTGGTCTTGTTGGAGGATGTGTTTCTCTGGGGGTGGGCTTTGACGTTTCAAAAACCCATACCAGGCCCTGACTCCCTCTTCCTGTAATTTGCAGATCAGATGTGAGCTCTCAGCTACTTCTTCAGCACCATGTCTAGCTGCCGCCATGTTCCTTGCCATGAGGATAATAAACTAGCCCTCAAAAATATAAGCAAGCCCCTAATTAAATGCCTTATGTTTCAGTTGGCTTGGTTATGCTGTCTCCTCATGGCAATAGAAAATAGCTAAGATGATTATATATTTTGAACATGGCTATACCATATCGTCTGTACTCGTTGGGCCTGGAGGAGGCACATGCTTTTAATTTGTGAATTTGAGGTCAGTCTTTGGATTTATTTATTTGTGAGACAATTCTCATACAGGCTGCCCTCCAAGCAGGCCTCATGTCTAGGGCTCCCAGTGTTGGGATTGCAGAAGGGCACCACCAGGCTCGAGATTGTCCCTCCCCTCCCCCGCTCCAATGACAGCCATCCTGACTAAGGTTCTCACCTCAATATAGTTGGTTGTTAAACATTTAAAAAATTTTAATTTATTATGCTATATGATGTGTGTGTGTGTGTGTGTGTGTGTGTGTGTGTATACATATGAATGTGGGCGTGTGACTGCCATGACACCCTTGTGCTGGTTGGAGGACAACTTTCGGGAGTCATATTTCTCCTCTACAGTATCTTCTAGGTATGGAACTGAGCTCATCAGGCGTGGATGGGAAACGTGTCTACCCACAGGGCCATCTTACTAGCCCCACAATTTAGTTCTTTTAAAAAAGTGTTTGCGTTTATTTATTTATTTATTTATTTATTTATTTATTTATTTATTGTAGGAGTGTCTGTTGTTTTGCTTGCCCAGGCATGACCCAGGGGAGGCCAGAGGTTTGCATTCAGTGTCTTCCTCAATTGCTCTGCACCTTTTAAAATTTATTTGTGTTTTGCCTTCATGTATATTTGTGTGCCATTTGCATGCTTGTGATGCCAGAAGAGGGCACCAGATCCCCTGGGGCTGAAGCTAACAATCATGTGGGTCCTGGAAATGGAACCTGGGTCTTTAGGAGAGCACCCATTGCTTTTAACCACTGAGCCAACTCTCCAGCCCTCTTCACATTTTTTTTTTTTTAGCGTGGTCTTTCACTGAACCTGGAGCTCATCATTTGGACTGGACTGTGTGGATAGCAAGCCCCTACGACCTGTCTGTCTATCTCTCTGCCCCAGTGCTCTTCCCTCCCTTTCCCTCCCCTTCCCTCCTTTCTCTCCCCTCCCCTCCACATCCCTCCCCTTCCCTTCCCATATATGACACATGCCTCTGCTAAGGCAAGGGTGACCTTGAACTCTTCATCCTCCTGCCTTTGATTCTAGGCCAGAGTGCTGTAGGTAACTCAGATGCTTGGGAGGGGCATGTTTGTGTCCTGTGTATGCAGGTGGGTCTCCTTAGGGAGGGGTGGGGCTGTGGAGAATGGAAGTACTTGACCAGCTCCTCTTTGAGCCCGCCACCTGTAGCCATGTGCGAATGTGGGTGGGTCCAGAATTCAATTGTTGGAGTGTTTCTAGAGTACACCTGTTAGCCATGGTTCTCTACAGGGACAGAACTGATAGAATGAAAAAGTATACTCATCAGGATACTAGACTGGCTCACAGGCTCTGGTCCAAGTTGTTCAGTAATCACTGTCTTGTGTCGAAAGGTCACGAAATGGTTGCTTTTCAGTCTATGAATCTGGCTGTCTTAGCATGCCCAGCCTGGTACCGGTTCCAGGGGGTTCCGGAGACCTGCTGCTCTTCTGTGCACATCGGAATCCTGGACATGCAGGTGAAGTTGCATCTCAGCAGCAAGGCAGCTGGGCGTGCTGGTGAGAGCAGAGCAGCTAGGCAAGAAGCCAAGCTTCCGGTCTGCTTCCTCTTACGTGGGCCGCCACCAGAAGGTGTGGCTGAAATTTAGGGTGGGTTCTCCTGATTCAAATGATCCGATTAAGACGATTCCTCATAGGATCATTCACAAGCTTGCATGTTAGTTGATTGGAGTTAATCCTCACAGTGTCAAAATTTATTTTTGTAGGAGATCTGTATTTTGAAAATTCCAACTAGCATTTACATTTCATGTAAAGTATTTCATAGGCCAAATCAAAGCTGGTCTGAACTATTAGTTTTCAATCTCTCCAAACAATCTCGTATGGACTGGCTTCTTCACAGAAGACATGTAGGCAGGCTGCTAACTTTCCCAGCTTAACTAGAAGCCAGCTTTCTGGACTTGAGGAATGAGGGAGAGGGTGGGGAAGGAGTGGGAAGTGCTTTTCATTCTTTACAGAGGAGCCAAGGAGAGAGTCAACTCTCTCAGCCTGTTGTGGCTGTTGCAGTACAGTACAGACTTGGTAATTTAGATGGCTATTAGCTGGGGAGTGAGACATAAATAGCTACATGCAGTAATTACACTGAGGTATTCAGACAGGCTCAGGGCTCAGGCTGCCAGAGGGCCACTGTGACCACTGCATCAGGGTGGGGATGCTGGCTGCTAGGAGCTCCGCAGGGGACGTGGCATACAGAGAGACTGGGCTCAACTGAGCAGGCAGGGCCTGAGGTGCCAAGGCACCTTTGGCTTCTGTCTTTGCAGGAAGGCAGCCAAGGCCATGGCTATCAGGGGTGAGGTGCCATCGAGGTGGCAGCATTGAGTCATCTCTGCTAGGATGAAGGCAGGTCAGGAAGGAAGAGGATAGACCAGTTTAGGCTCTGGAAATTGCCTGTGCAGGTATGAGCTAAAGAGGACAGGGTGTGGGCAGGGAGGAAGGAAGGGACAGTCCAAGGGCTTGGCAGGAAGTGAGGCAGCAGGGTGGGGGAGAGATTAAATCCACAAGGTGGCTGTGCTCCCTTCAGGAGGGTGCAGGAAGGCCAGTGACAAGCGAAGAGAGCAGGCTGTGCACGTGTGCACACTGCTGCCAAAGTGACAGTCCTCTGCCCAACGCACGCAGCACCGGCTGAGGATGCGTGGGCTGCCCATATCTCAGTCTAACCTGCAGACACATCATAGCCTGCTGTGTTTAACGGATGTGTTTGTGGGCTGAATTCTGAACCTAACAAATGCACAGAGTCCCTGAGTTAGTCTGCCTTTTCTCTTTTTAGTAACTCTTTCTTAGCTCATTAACTTTCATTATGATTAAGAGAACTAATTTATTACTCAAACTTGGATAATTAAAAGAAAAAAGATTGCTATTAATAATCACTTCGGGACAACAGAGATATGTGACACTGTCCCAGGCAGGCCATGGGACATGTAGTAGTCATGCTAGCCCTGATCTCCTTAAGAAGGTTAGGAAAGGAGTGGGTTCCATTTCTAGGGACTTGGTCCCTGGAATTCCTCTGAGTGCTGTGGTAATTGTGTATTGGCAAGAACAGTCTAGCCAGGTGTTCTTTGGTCTCAAAGAAAGCATGAGATTCAGGGTGGCCTTAATTTTAAATATCAAAAGCAAATGTCGTGGTGGCATGATTGGATAGGTTCCTAGGAAAGCCTGGTGACTCCGACATTTTGCACACAGCAAACTCCCAGAGGCCTTCCTCCCTCGAATGAAATCATCAGAGATTGTTATGGAAATGTGAAAGCAAAAAACTACCCATAAACAGCGACAGCACAGTGGGCTGCCATCTTGATGTGTGAGGCTCACCAGGAAGGCCATTCTCAGCTCTCCTGAGCACAGAGTTCTGGGTCTAGCTGCACCATCTCATGTAATTCCCAACAGATCCACTGCAGATGTTCACTGCGGAGCAAAGCTGAGATTCGGCCAGACAGAGCCCCTGCCATACTTCTCTCTTCTCCCCTGCTCTTCCCTCTCTCCTCACTTCCCCTTCCACCTTCTTTCCTTTCCGTCCTGTGATAGCTCTTCATGGTTGTTAACTTGACTATATCTGGGATGAACTACAATTCAGAAATGGAGGGCCCAGCTGTGAGAGACTTCTGTCTAGCATTGGAGCCGCTGTCTTTGAGATTCCAGCACATACAGAAGACCGGCTGAGACTCAGCCATGTGAGACTGGACAACTACTGAGTCCTCAGACTTTCTATTCACGTCCAGCCATTGTTGGGTTATTTGGACTGCAGCCTCTAAGTCACTCCAATAAATCCTGTGTGTGTGTGTGTGTGTGCGCGCGCGCGCGCGCGCGTGCACGCATTCACTCCATATGTTTTCTGACTCTAGAAAACCTTAATACACCTCCTTTACATATCCTTCTTTGTTGCCCACTAACTAATTTTTTTGTTATGGTTATGTTCTACGTAGTGTCTAATTATATAGCCCAGACTGACCTTGAACTCAGGATGTAGCTGAGGTAGGACTTGAACTTTTGATCCTATTGTTTCTACCTCCGAAGAGGCTGGGCTTATAGACATGAGCCACCAGGCCTGCCCTTAAGTAAATCTTTATGGTTATCCAGCTCATAGATATTTTATCTTTAAAGTGTTATCTCCAATATTGTCTAATAAGTAAGGAATATTTGGGTGGGAAAGTAGAGAGTCATCTGGAATGAGCTAAAATGAGGGGTGCAGAGACAGATTGGCCTTGGCTTTGTCTGATGCTAAGCCTGTGTTCCACCAGAATTAGACCTGTGCTCTGTGTGTCTTCCTTCTTCCCCAGCCTTCCTTTCTTTTCTATCCTTTCCCTTTTTTCTCTATATGTTTTTACTTTCTGGATGTTTTGCTGCTATGAATGTCTGCACCACGTATGTGCTTGGTGTCTCTGAGGCTGAAAGAAGGCATTGGCTTCCTAGAACTGAAATTGTAGACAGCTGTGAGCTGACCCTGGGTGCTAGCAGTCAAGCCACAGTCCTCTGGAAGAGCAACCAGAGCTCTTGATCCACAGAGTTATCTCTCTGGCTCCACCTTCTGCCTCTTTCGTCTTTCCAAGGTTCATACAGCGCCACACCCTGAGCATGTCTGCTCCCACCAACCCTCCCTCGCTCGCTGTCAGTCTCTGACGTTCTCCTAGACAGTTTGACCTCTGCTTTCATGTCACATATACATACATGTGATTTTTAGATTTATTTCTAATTTATATGTATGTGGTGTGCATGGCAGGCGGATGCCGGTGGAGGCCAGAACACGGCGTCTAATCGTCTGGAGCTAGTGAGGTGGTCGAGCTGCCCACTGTGAGGCCTGAGGACTGCACTCAGGTCTTCTGGAAATTGCTGTTAAGGTCTGTGCCTTCTCTTTAGCTCCTTCATAGATGATTTTATGTATAAAATATAGGAACCACAAATGAGTAAAAGCAAATATAGTGTTTATGAGAATGGTTTAATCTTCTTAATCTGATTTATCTTCAGTTGCATCCATTTTCCTGACAGTGTCAAAATTTTATTCGTCTTTATGGATGAAAAATAGTTAACTATACATAATAAAGTGTATTATATTACATATATATCACATTTTCTTTATGCATTTTTCTGTTGTGGCTTTTTTGTTGTTTGTTTGTTGTTTGTTTCGTTGTTACAGGACCCTATGTAAACCAGGCTGGCACTGAATTAGGGTCGTTGAACCCCGAGCTACATCTCAACTTAACTTCAAATTCTCTAAATGATGTGTATAGTAAATGTAGTATCAGCTCAAGGTCCAGGCGGGATCTCCGGCATTGATGGGAAACTGAAGAAGTGCGGCAAACATCCCTTGTTTTTTCCTTCCAAAAGGCAATTATCACACATTAATCCTAAGGTACGTTAAGGTTATACAGGATGCACTGGGAAGTGATGGCTTTTCTTTTTTATACCAATCAGTGAAGTAGCACTTTAAGCAAAACAGCATCTCACTTCAGAGTCATAACCACTAAGGAAATGCTGGTGTGGGCATCAGGGTAGACACCTGGAGAGGCAAAGTGTAGGCTTGTCCGCAGCCAGCCACATCAGCAGTTTATCCCACATTTGAACGCCAAAGCAGGCTTGCTAGAGGCCCTCGTGCCGTGCCGACAGACAGGGTCGTACAGGGCTGCACCGCCTTACCCAGGCTTGGGCATTCCATAGAAGCTGAGGAGAATTCCTGGCATTCTTTTCTTGCTTCTTGAGCTTCTTTTTAAGAAAATACCAGAAGACAGTTCCCCTTTCTTCATTACTCAGTGACTGTGTTAGAACAGGGTCTGCCTTTCAGTCAGGACAGTGAAGACAGTCTAGGAGACAAAGACAGAATCAAATAAGCCACACATCTAACAGACACTTTGCCGTCTATCCTGGACGGCCCAGCTTTGAATCATCTTTACATCTTAGAGTTTAGACGGGGCCTGTGGCTCTGCCGTGTTGGTGCCCATTTTCAGGCCCAGGTATCCCAACTGACTCTGTGCTGAAAACACTATGATCGCTATGATATGCAGCTATGAGAGAAAGAAGGAGGGGGTGGGGGGCAGGGGAGGGAGCCAGGGGAGAGGGGGGAGCCAGGGGGAGGGGGCGACGGAGGGAGGTAAGAACCATATTCTGAAGGAATCTAACTTACTTGCATTTCCCCCCATTTTTAGTGTGTGTATGTGTGTGTGTTAGTGTGTGTATGTGTGTGTGTTAGTGTGTGTATGTGTGTGTGTTAGTGTGTGTATGTGTGTGTGTTAGTGCGTGTGCACTCATGTATGTGTGTTTAGGTGTATATGTCAGAGGACCCCTTGTGGGAGTCGGTTCTCTCACTTCTGTCACATGGGTTCCAGGGAGGATAGGGCACAAGCACCTTTGTGCATCTAGTTGTGTCATTGGCCCTAATTTGCACTTTTAAAGGTCAGGGAGACCTGGGACCCAGGTCTGCTTTCTATTGTGGTAAAACACCACAAAGCAACTGGGGAGGAAAGTGTTTGTTTCATCTTGCAGCTCTCAGGCCACACTCCATCACACAGGGAAGTGGGGGCCGGGGCTCAGGCAGGAGCTGGAGCAGAAGTTGCTTACTGGCTGGCTGGCTTGTTTAGTCTTCTTTCTCCCCTCTTTCCTCCCTAACCCCTCTTCTTTTTCTAGACAGGGTTTTACAATGTGTCCTTGACTGGTCTGAAACTCACCAGGCTGGATTTAAACTCATAGAGATGGAGAGATCCACTTGCCAATGTCTCCTAAGTGCTGGAGTGCTGTGATTAAGGGCACACACCATGCCAGGCCTAGTCTGCTTTCTTATACACCCCAGGATCACCTGCGCAGGGTGGTATCACCCACACTGGCTGGCCTTTCTGTATCATTTATTAACCAAGGAAATGCCCCATAGTCTTGACTACAGGTCAATATAACGCAGCCATTTTCTCAGTTAAGGTTCCCTCTACCCAGGTGACTCTAGCTCAAGTCAAGTTGACAAACACTAAGTAGCCCACTCAGAGAGGACAAACACAATCCAGTTCAGGCAACTCTGAGTCACTATGCAGTGCTCTTATCTAGTTCCCTCTTTTTGTGGTTCCTAGGGGACGGGGTGGGGGTAGGTGGGGCATATAGGCCATGTTAGCATCTTTCTCAGCTAGCGGGATCTCTCCTCCCCACCCACCAGCTCTCCAGGTAAGGGGGGAATCTCAAATTAAGAGTGAGAGCCAATTATCTGGGTCATCTCAGGCTTACACTTGTGCACTCTTGCATATGTGTACTTTTGCACTTGTGCGCTTTGTATATGTATACAAGTTTGGATGCAGGCTGACCCTGAACGCATGACTATCCTGCCCCAGCCTCTAGATTGCTGGGATTACCAGCACACACCATGACCAGCCCGCCACTTTCCTTCATGTCTCAGCTTTAATCATTTGATGCTTTGGGATGTCACAAGCAAAGTAGGGGATCAGGTATCTAAAGCCAATGGCGCATGACCCAGTCAGATCTCACCCTTTAAGAGCTTGGTGGCTCAGACCTTTAATCCCAGTACACCTGAGGCAGAGGCAGGCTGAGCTCTGTGAGTTCAAGGCCAGACTGGACTGCTGGACTGCATAATGAGACTCAGTCTTAAACAAACAAACAAGTAAAAAGTCTTCCTTAATATGTTGATTTTTCAGTCATTCTTTCATCCCCACGGAAAAAAGTCAAGCAAAATGTTTCTATGTAGTACCGGGTTTCAGTGAGACTTAACTAATTCTGAGACCCAGGTTCTTAGCTTTGTAAGGAAAACAAACTTCACCCTTTTTGACTCTGGTATTTTATTAGGGCGTAGAAGTTTGCATGTGATGTTTATTACTGCTATAGAATAAAGAAGGAACAACATGCAGAAAGACAGGCAATTAAAAGCTTACTTCCTCTCCCTGTACTGACTTGTTTCCACTAAACTCTTTTTTAATTAATTTTTTTTTTTTTTTTGGCCAGGGAGATGGTAAAAGCACAACGTGCTCTTTGTTGGTCTCCTCTACGTCTCTGATTAGTACCTGTTATCTCTCTCTCTCTCTCTCTCTCTCTCTCTCTCTCTCTCTCTCTCTCTCTCTGTTTAAGTTTAAATTTAGCTTTGTTTTAGATAGGGATTCTTTGTGTAGCCCTGGCTGTCCTGGAATTCACTCTGTAAGCCAGGCTGGCTTTGGCTTTTGTTTGTTTGTTTGTTTTAAAGATTTATTTATTTTATATACATGAGTGCACTATCGATGAATTCAGACACACCAGAAGAGGGCTTCGGGTCTCATTACAGATGGCTGTGAGCCACCATGTGGTTGCTGGAAATTGAACTCAGGACCTCTGGAAGAGCAGTCAGTGCTCTTAACTGGTAAGCCATCTCTCCAGCCTACCAGGCAGGCTTTGAACTCACAGAGATCTGCCTGTGCTGGGATTAAAGGCATGCACCCCCATCCCCACCCCCACCCCCACCCCCACTGTGGTTTATGGTTGGTTTCAATGTCAATTTACTGCAAATTAGAGTCACCTGAGTATGGAACCATACTTGCAGAAGTGTCCGGATGCTTTGAACAATGTCAGTTCGCTCAGTGAGAGATAGTCATTGTGGGACTCTGCCAACTGCTGAGATATCCGGCCCCAAGAACCTGAAACTAGTGCTCTGAGCTGTCAGGAATGGTTCTGACCTTACTATGTAAAGCTGACTTAATGGAGTCTTGAATATTTGTGTGTTGAAGTGTGTGTGTTTACCCCATTCTTCCCTTCCTCGAGAGAGCCTCTACCTCCTGCTTCTGTGTCACATGGGCTCCGTTCTTTCAGGTAACATCTTCTCTTCCCTCTCAGAGCCCCATCATGTGCCCATGTCCTCCACGGACAAGCAAATGCATTCAGACACGTAGACACACAACACACATACAAACTTAAATCTAGATTCGACATGTGAGAGAAAACATGCAATACTTGTTTTTCTGAGTAGGACTTGTTTGGTTTGGCATGATGATTTCCAGTTCTACCCATTTTCCACCAAAGGCTTTAATTTCACTCTTTTGACAGCCGTATAAACTTTCCCTGGGAATGTGACTCCTTTTTCCTTATCTACTCATGTATGGATAGACATCTGGACTGGTTCCATACCTTGGCTTTTGTGCCAATAAACTTAGAGGAATATGGCACAAGGGACAAACAGGACAGATCTCCCAGCAGCCCCTCTGCACCCTCAGGTTACAAGCACATACAGGCATTGGACAGTGCACTCGCCCCGTGAAGAGCAGAGTCTTCATCCTTGGATCTCTTCCGGGTCATTACAATTGGTGTTTGGAAGTAAGTCCTTGGCACGCACAGACTGGAAACTTTACTGATCACTGAGAGATGGACTCTTGGCTGCTGGGGAAGACGTGGTGAACCTGCAGATGGGCAGAGCGTCACACATCTGGAAAGACAGGAGGGAGGAGGCGCCCAGTGAGCTGGACTGGTGGGGGACCGGAAGACTTGCCCTTGCTTAGCCCGCAAAGCCTTTCTGTTTCCCATCTCTAGCACAGGATGAAAATAAGACCCCAGTCCACAACTCTGATACCAAATACAGATAGTGTCATTTAAAAACTATTCACGACCCTAGCTCAGGCTTCTGTTCCTTCTAGGATGCAGGCACCTCTGTCAAAGTCGTTGTCTCTTTACCCTGGACAGTATTGCCAAGCGTAGATGAATCACTGGTCACAGGCTGTCACTAGATTTAGATTGCCCCCATCAGTGTGTTCTGAGTTGTAGCAGAGGCCCAGTCTGTGCCTGTGGAGTGGGGTACAGGAGGGCTAGAGTAAGATCTTAGATGCACCACAAAGTCCGTTCCCTTGTGCCCTCCATGTGTGTGGGGGGTGGCGGGGGGAGCAGGGCAAAGTTTCTGTAGACTGTGAATTTCACCAGCTCTTTCAGGATATCATGGCCTCCCTGGAGTATTCCAGAAAGCATGACCCCTCCAACTTCATCCTCTTTTCAAGTCTGTCCTCTGGCCAGCTCTGGGGGAAACTTCTAATAAGCATCTTGCATCTGCTAGTGGTTGGTCAGCTCCTGGAGCGCAGGGCAAACACCTTTAGTTTTGCTTTGGCTGTGTACTTCCTCCCTGGGCAAGGAGCAGCTAGCTGCCCGGCAGGCTGGAACCTCAGCAGAGATGTTGAGACTCTCAGTAGGGGGGAGCTGTACTCAGAAATGTCACCCCACTTCAGCTGTAGGGAGCTGGCCTGTTTGGGCCTTCTCTCCAGGGTTGGTGGGGCCCATGAAGACTAGGGTGGGACTCCTTTGTCTTGTCTTCAGTATTTTTCTCATACTTGGCATAGTACCAAACTGCTTTTTAGACAGATGAATGAACCCATCTATAAAACTATCCCTGACTGAGGGTAGAATCCCAGACCTTGAGAGGCTAAGGCGGAGGAGGATGGTGAGTTTGAGGCCAGTCAAGACTAAACAGAGGGAGACATGCCCCCACTTCCTCCCACCAGTCCCCACTTCCCCCAGTAACCACTAGTCGGAGTGGAACAGTCTGCAGTTCTAGCACTTGGGAAGTAGACTATTAGGACTTCAAGGTCATTCTTGGCTACATAGGAAGTTCAAGGCTAGCCTGGGCAACATAAGATACCCATCTCCTCCACAATTAAAAAAAAAAAAAAGTAACCCTGTATGTAAAAGGAGCAGTCTGGAAACTCACTCAGCTCCAGAACTGCTCGATGGACAGGTCTAGCAACATTTCTCCTGCAGCTGCTGGGAACACAGTGGGCCACCATCAGCAACAGCTGGCCAAGGTGTGCTGAGCATCACAGAGCTGGAGTTAGCAAGCTCTTTTGCCAAGGTTTTAGATCCTGGTGGTGGCTTCATTACACTAAAGATAGGGAATTTCGGTGGGCACTAACTCTCTAGAGCAAGATCCCAGAGTCTTCACTGGGAAACACGGGTGAGGAAATGAATCCAAAGGCTACCTGTTCTGCTCTGCTGAGGGGGTCAGTGGTGCTGTGCTCAGTAACCCCTGTTTACTAAGGACGTGGTTTAACGGACCCATGAACGTTCTAGATGTTTAGACACTGACTACTGTAAGTCACAATAAATGAAAAACTTAAAACTCAACAAACAAATCGAATTCAGATAACAAGTATCTGCATTTGGCTGGGAAGGCAGCCAAATGATAATGTGTTCGGGGATTAATTTTCTTTAAGGGAAAACAAGTTAATTACTCAGTAAATATAGTTTGCTAGACAAGTTCTCTCAAGACTTGGGAGGAAAAAATGATAAAAAATGCTCATTAGTGACTCAGACAAAGTCTATTTTTGTTGTTGTTTAAAAGTCACCTACGTTAGCTCAAGAGGCAAATATTTGCTTTTATGTGTTAGCCTTAAATATTGATATATTTGAATATAGATTAGGCTGACAATCAGTATTAACACCCACAGTTCACTCAAACTGGACCTAGAATTAGCCGAAGCCAGTGTTCATGAATGCAGGAGAAAACATCTGTGCCTTATTAAAAAGTTGAAGTGCTTTGAGGTTTAAACAGGAGTCTGGGAGCCTCGAGAACCTGTGCAGCCTCAGGGCTAGCTAAGTGAACACTCTCCATAGTGACCAGATGATCTGATTTTACCTAAATGCTGGTTCTCTTTCCTGCCTGCCCACCTGCTGTGTGTGAGTGAGGTGAGGAGACTGGTGAACAGGAGTATGCTTCCTACCTTACAAATCCACAAATGGAGGGAGGTGAATCAATACCTCAGCTTGTAAACTCCGTGTCAGAATCTCTCTGTGTAGCCCAGGCTAGCCTTGCACACCTATATAACCCAAGCCTCAAACCTGAGTCATCCTTGGTCCTTATCTTAGGGATTATAGTATGAGCCAACATGACTGTTCTGTCTCTCTGTTTCTCTATCTCTCCCTCCTTCCCTCTCCCTCTCTCCCTCTCTCCTCTTTACCTCTTCTTTCATTTTGGAGATTTTTTAGATTTTATTTTTTAGTGTGTTGGTGTGTGTGTGTGTGTGTGTGTGTGTGTGTGTGTGTGTGTGTGNGAGAGAGAGAGAGAGAGAGAGAGAGAGAGAGAGAGAGAGAGAGAGAGAGACTTATTACATGTGGAGTTCAGAGGACAATGTCCTGAGAATCTGTTTTCTTCTTCCATCTTGACTTTAAGGAGACTCTGCTCACACAAGCCTTCAGTTGATTGTCCTGCCTCCACTTCCACCTTAACTGTCTGGCCTTTGTAGTGCTGGGTCACGGGGCGTGAGCTACAACGTCTGGCTTTTTAGGTGGGATCTAATAATAAAACTCAGGCCATTAGATGTGTTTGGAAACCACTTTTACTGCTGGACCATCTCCCCAGCCCTGGACTCTTTTTGGAGACCTCCGTACCGTCTCCTCTGTGGCTTGCGGGTTCACTGGCAAGTGGTCACTGGATGTAGGATTCACTAGATTCCCACAGAAGCTGCTTTTAGAAACTCGAATGTAGGACCTTGCATTTGGAACACAATTAATTGTGTATGTGTAAGTTAATATCCCATTTTTAGTTCAGGAGCAATATTTTGTTACTTAAAAATTAATAGCAATATCATAAAGGGCTTATAAAAAGAGATGCATTGCTCTGATAGGCAATTCCATATTGTCTATGTTTTTATTTGCTGTTACTTTAATTACTCTGATATGATTTTATATGTTTTCATTATTTTAAAGTGCCTTGGGAGTATGAAAGATGTCTTGCAGATAATGTATCCCCATTTTAGCTGGAGCAGGCTAATCATAAGTAGATGTAGATTAATGCATTTATCACTTAAAATTTCTTTTTAATGTTCTGTAAAGCAAGTGAAATTGATATCTCGGGAAGACCGATTCTTCTCCTGCCACCCAACGCCTCCTCAGCAAATAATTCTTCATTAGAACCTTCCTGGAACCAGGAAAGAATAAAGCCAACAATAAGTAAAAAGTCACCGCGCTGAACAGGAGCGAGCTGGCACTTGGAAGCAGCGCCATCTTACTGACATGGAATATACAAGATAAACCAACCTTGGTCTCGGCACCCCGGGAACATACACCATCTGTTTCTTCAGTAAGAGTGCACTGGTGGGCTCTGCCCACGGGGTGATGGTTCAGAAGGCTGAAAATGTCCACATGGCAACATGGTTTTCCTTCATCAGAGAAGCTCCAGAGAAAACTGACTCACGGCCGTGAACCTCCCTCGGTGAGGGTTTTTAAAAATAACCCACACTCTCTATTTTTAGAGAGCCTGTGGGGCTGCCCTGCTGCAGTGGTCTCTGATTTATAGAGAGTAATTCTGAGGCTCTCCTCCCTCAGGAGACAGCTATTGCCTGTCTAGCTACTGAGATTCCTGTGGAAATGAGAATGTTTGGTCGTAAGCAACGGCTCTGGCTCCTGCAGTGAAGGAAGCCGTCCTTCTGTCCGTCCGCAGTCCACCACTGAACCGGAAGGAGCTGGCGAATCCCGAGCCGCGCCAGTGTGAGCAGTCTTAGCTTTGGCGCAATCTTATAAACAGGGGCCAAAGCAAAAACAGTGTAAAGCAGCCCTGCCAGTCGGTGCCAAGCCTCGGAAGCTCTGGAGGGATGGCACGAGATAACGCTAAGAGCTCTCCGAGAAAGGCCGAAGGGCAAATTACACCACCAATCAAGAGTGGACCCGAGCTGAGCTAACAAAGTAGGGAGGCTGTGGTCTGAGGCCAAACCTCGGCGGGGTCAGCAACCGGTGCAAGGTGTCTGTCCTTCTGAGGGCAAAGACTGTTGGACACTTTGTGCTGCGTGCGACTCCACTGGGCTCCAATCCACACCTTCATGGGAATGGCGTTTGCCAGCCCTTAAGGAAGTGCGATGGAAGACTGCAGGTGCCACCCACCTGGCACCTAGTTCTCGCTCTGTGAATAGAAGGGTTCCCTCGGCTGCACGGGCACCGTGTTTGCCCAGGAGAGCGTTTGCTGCTTTCTCTGTTCCATCCCGCCTCTGGGGACTGTTCTCCACACTGCCACTCTTCCTAAAGGACGTTTCGTTCACTGTCAGCCATTGCCCCACATGGGGGTTGTGACGGCATTTTCCCTCCATCAGCCGTAGCTGGCACCCTTGATGTCCTCACACAGTAGGGTCTTGTCATTTGTCATAAGACCCTTGTCAGCTAAAGGTGACCCAGCACTGCAAGTGGGGGAGCGGGGATGAGGCCAGAGCACTGCTGTGTGTTGAAGACCAGTCTAGGCTACACAGTGAGTACTGGATCAGCCTAGGCTCTGTCCCTCAAAGCATCCGACTGGGCCGGTAATGTTGCCCGTGGGGCTGGGGGAGGCAGGAGCTTGAGGAGGACAAGGGCAAACTTTGCTATAGAAGATTAAGAAAACTAAACACCATTGTGATGGACTGTCCTGGTGACTTTGTTACTTGGTTTTTTATTGTTGTTGTTGTTGTTGTTGTTGTTGCTTTTTGAGACCTGTGTTACATACCCCAGGCTAATGAGAGGACCTTAAACTCTTGATACTTCTGCCTTCACCACAGTGCTGAGATTATAATCTTGGGGCCCTGCCTTCATCGAGATTTCTTCTGCTCACTTTAGTGACAATGGCCCCTCCCCCCTCTCTCCTTCCCTCCCTTCCCTCCTTCCTTTTTGGGGGGGTTGGGTGGGACTTGAATTTAGGGCCTCATCGAAACTAGACAAATGTTCTCCCACTGAGCTGTATGCCTAGCCCTCTTTACTTCTAATTGCTGCAGTGTCTCACTGAGTTGCCCATGAAGGTCCTGAATTCATTCTGTATCCCAGGCTATCCGAAAACTCTGGATTTTCCTGCCTCAGCTTCTCACATGGTAGGACTGCACACATGTACCACTGCATCCTGAAAGTCTATGCATCGTTTTCTAGGGATTTAGAAGGCGTCTAAAACATATTTGTAACCTGCCATATTGGTCCAAACCACTTTAATTTAAATTTAATTAATTGATTAATTACGTGCATATGTGTGCTCTGCCAATGAGTGTGCATGCAGAAGCCAAACATAATGTTGGATGTCTTCCTTGATTGCTTTCCCTAGATTGCTTTTGAGATGGAGTCTGCCATTGAACTGGGAGCACACTCCAGGGAGTTTCTAGGATCGCCTGTCTCGGATTGGCCATGTCCCCAGAACCGGGGTTACGGGGACACAACATTTATACAGGTGCTGGGGATCCAAGCTCAAGTCTCCTCTTGAGCAACAGCCATTTTACTCACCAAAACATTACCTCAGCTACGTAATCTATGCTCATTTCATTTTATTTTTGGATGACAAGCAAAAGCAACAAATCAGAAGATTGCAAAATATTCATTCCCAATTGTCCAATTTCTGTTCCTTGGGGAACAGCAAATTTACTTAAAGATCAATCTTTAAAAACTTTCAGCTGAGCAGTGGTGGCACATCCCAACACTCAGGAGGCAGAGGCAGGTGAATTTCTATGAGTTTGAGGCCAGCCTGGTCTACAGAGCAAGTTTTAGGATAGCCAAGGGTATATAGAGAAACCCTGTCGCAAAAAGCCAAAACCAATAAATAAATAAGAAAAATTATGTGTCTGTGCGTGTGTTCAAGTGCGGGTATTCACGTGTGAAAGGAGGGCTGCACAGAGCCCAGAAGCACTGGGTCCCCTGGAGCTGGAGGAACTGTGTGCGAGCTGCAGACATGGGTGCTGGGAACCCACCTTGGTTCCTCTGCAAGAGCAGTATGCAGTTCTAAGCACTGAGCTGTCTTTCCAGTCTGGGAAATAAAAACATTTTAATGTAGGTCAGAGGATTCCTTCAGGACTCCGTCTTCTCCTTCCACAGGTGTGGCTTAGGCTCAAACTCGGGGCACGTGTGTGGAGAACATCTCAACCCTCCAACTAGGCCTCCTCGCTGGACCCCTGTCTTGTGTAATTTTACAAAAGCTTGCTTCCCCCTCTGCCTGGGCCGCGCTCCTGGCTCAGCTCAGAGATCGCATTCCTGCCAGCTCTCCACGCCTGCCTCTTCCTCCCCAATGGTTTTGACAAACTGCTATCAACTGCCCCATATTTTCTCTTTCTTCTGCACATCTTAGCTCTGCAGAAGAAAAACACTAGACTGCTGAATTATTTTAAAACTTGCCAGATAACACAATTGCTGGGCTCAGAAATCTCTATCCCTAAACTTATCAGCTAATCTAATATCAGCCATCCACCGGTGGCAGAGGCCACCAGTTCTGGTTGCCCTAAGACCTTATATGGTTATTCTCTCTCTCTCTCTCTCTCTCTCTCTCTCTCTCTCTCTCTCTCTCTCTCTCAAGTGTAAGGATGGACTTTATTTAAAAAATCTTTTTAGGACTACAGATTACAAAGGGAAAGATCACTACACAGAATTTAATGAATACATTTGCCTGTGCATAAAACTTTATCAAAGTCATTCATTTTACAAATTCACCCTTCCCACCAATGTTTTCGATATAATGCTCTTAAGGTTACTATACCTTTATTTCAAATTATATTACATGTTATCCTCTCAAGATAAACTTTAAATACCAAATTCTTGGCTTCTAAGAATGGCACCTTCAAAATGGGCAATTTCCACTGAAATTTCTCTGGTGGCATTATTCTTACTATTTTCTTTTACCAATTAAAAAAAAAACTTTCCACATGTCCACTTTTAGCCTTTCCCCAAAAGGTGGCTACATCTCCCCTACCAACTAACTATAAATGGAGAGCAAAGAGAAAGCAAGGAAGGCAGCCATTAAAATAAACGGATTAATCAATTGAAGTATTTGCTCATGGCAATTTGAAAAAAAAAATGGCAACCAGGGTGAGTTAGCAGACGCTTGAATATAGTAGAAGGAGGTCAGTCCCAGACAACTGAAGGGCAGGCCGCTAACGACTGTCCTTCGCCTTCACAAAAGAAAATGGAGTCATGCAGAGGTCCCGTTAGAACACGCTCACCCGAAACACGCCCAACAGTCTTATGGGTTAGTGACAAGACATTTCCCTGACTCACTCCTTGTGGGAACTCCTTCCTGACAGTGTAGCTGTATCCTGGGGTAGAAAATTTGTATGAGGAGTTATCAACTTGTTCTACCTGGAAAGATGCCAATGGACCTGGAAGTTTCTGGAAAAGACTCAGCTTCCTTCTTCCTACCTCTGCCACACGTAGCTCTCAAACTCGTTTGCTCTCCATGGCTTCACTAAGGATGAAACCCAGAAACCATCTGGGGTTAAACTCTAAGAAAATGCTCACACATACCCAACGCCAGGACTCACACTGATGCAGAGGGCTCTGGACACAGTAAGTTACCACACAGACCATTGCCGTTTGAGACTTTGGATACTTTTACAGCTTAATTTGCAAACAGAATCTTTATGTAACAAATTAGTTTTAACCAAATCATATCTTGAAAACTGTTTATATAGAAAACCCAGGGAATAAAGTGAACTGCTCATTGCGGAAGCCTTACATCACATTATTACAGTAGAAAGTACAGGAGGCAGAAGGTAACTGAAAACCAACGCAACATCAGAGGCAGCCCTCCGGCTCCCGCAGCCCCTCACACGTGGTTTCAGAACCAAACCCAACATTCCCACTAACCATAAAAACAGTTAAAATAAAAATTGCCGCCAGGTGGTGGCGGCGGCGCACGCCTGTAATCCCAGCGCTCTGGGAGGCAGAGGCAGGTGGGTTTCTGAGTTGAGGCCAGCCTGGTCTACAGAGTGAGTTCCGGGACAGTCAGGGCTACACAGAGAAACCCTGTCTCGAAAAGAAACCAAATCCAAAAAAAAAAAAAAAATTGCCATGAACGCTCTTATATCATGCTTGATATAGGGAGGTAGGAAGATGTAAGAACCAGGACACATGAGACATGGCATTTTATCTACAACTCCTGTGTGCTTTACTGAGGATGTTGTATCAAAATTCAGTCACCTTCTTCAGCTTCAGACCCAGACTCCTCCTCGGGATTTTTGAACCACTCTACAAACTTCTTCATTTGCTCAAGGAAGACACCTTTTCCCTTTGCAACACGTGCATCTTTATACCACTTCAGAATGGGCTCTTCACTCCGGACCTCAGCTTTATAAAAAAGCACCACTTTTTCTGGAAGGCTTTCAGGAAGTGAGTGTTGTCATAGCAATACTCCTGAGCCTTCGGTAAGAGTCGGCTCACACTGGCCTGGAGCAGTGAAGGCAGCGAGAGGAGGGCTGTGTTGCTCCAAGTGCTCGGTGGCTTGTTCTGCTACAGGCTCCTCTTTCTTGCCCCACTGCACAGTGCTCATCACGCGTGTCCACACTACATCACGCGTGACCACACTACCCCAACACACTACCTCACGTGCGACCACACTACCCCAATGACCACTGGTGCTGGGATGTTATTCTTTTCATCTCCTCCTTCACATACAAAATTATGCCCTTGGATGGGTCCTTGAATGGGACATCTGCTCCTGGAGCTCCTCCTGGAGCTCTCTCCAGCCCCAGCGGAAGGCTGGTTGTGGACATACTCCGAAAGCTCTTTCAAGTCTGCCTCAGTGAAATACTTAGTGAAGTGCTCAACGCTTTGTTTACTGGCAGGGAACAGCTCTCTCAGTCTACTGTCCATGAAGACTTGCAGCAACTGCATTGATGTCTTTTTTCATTTATCCATGATTTAAAGAGCTTTACAGCAAAAGCTGCTGAAAACCCTTCTTTACCGAATTCTCATTAAAGGCTGTTAAGAATGGATACCTTAAGGGTTCCATTAGCCAGAAGGACCCCAGTCAACATGGGGAGCTTGTTCCTCTCTGACTCTGAAATCCCTTTAGGAAGAGCAATAACTTTTTAACTTCATCTTCAAAACCTTTCTCCAGGTATTTGTATTCCTGATTAACTTATTAAACACCCGAGCGAATGCCTGCATGGTCTCTAGGTCTTCTTGTGCTGCAAACACACAGACATCTGTGCGCATCATGCCATCTGCCAGTGTACCACCTGGGGCCAGCATTCCGCCGGCCACTGGAATGTCAGAGAGTGTTTCTGCAGAGTGGCCGTAGTCAAGTACTGCTCCAGAAGCATCAGGAAACTGAGCCACTGCTTCCAGATCAGTACCGGTTTCAGTTAAGCCTTGARTAATACAGTCTTGAAACTGAGTAGGGTCAAACCTCTCTTTTTCATCTCTTTTTCTGGTTTTAAAATGCTGGCCTGATAGCGTTGGTTTTTGCTGCTTTTGATTATTCATAAAAGACACCCGAATTTAAGGTGAAGAGAAAAGAGCCAGAAATCCCCGAGCTGGCGGCAACTGCGGTGCTGTTTCCTCTGCGACCAGAACTGTGTCCTTCTCTTTCCAAAGCCTGGTCTGAAGAGCTCCTCCTCCTCTCTGCTCTTCCTCCTGGGACCTGGTAAAGTTACAGGAAACAGTAATGATTTTTTCTTTTTTCTTAAATGAATCTGAAAAAGAAAAAAAAAAGTGAGCTAGAGAGATGGCTCAGTGGTTAAAGACAGCTTAACTCTTCCAGATGATCCACGTTCCACCCCTAGTACCCACAGCAGACAGTGCACAGCTGCCTGGAATTCCAGCTTCACAGACTCTGATGCCTTTGAGGACACACACACATACACACACCATACATACCATACACTCACACACACACACCATACACACACACACACACACCATACACACACACACACCATAATACATACCATATACTCACACAGACATACACATGTACACATGACTGAAAGTAAAATAAATCTAAAACTATTTGACTGTGTTTTATGTGTATATGTGTGTGCCTGAGCGTATTTATGTGCACTGTGTGTGTGCAGGAGTCAGAAGAGGTCAGCGGGGGCATCAGATGCCCCTGAACCAGGTTACAGGTGCTTCATATACATTGCTATGTGGATTCTGGGAACCAAATCTAGGTCTTTGGCAAGTGCTCTTAATCACTGATCCATGTCTCTGGACCCTGAAAAATCAATTTTGAACTGTCAAACTTGGACACAGAAGTCAGTTCCTTACCCTTTTACTGGTGCCTTACTGTGTGGCAGGCGCTAAATGCATCGAGACACAACCTTCTATGATGTTAAGATTTGTGCCTGTGGCTTCCATAACTCTTTCCTGATCCATCTTTTCTGTTTCACCTTTGACCTTTGTTGTAAAACAGTTTGGCCTCTTGCAACACAAGCTCTTAAGAAGTATTCACTTTGACCCACTTATCTCCCATTTCCAGAAATTTAACCTAAGGAAAGAAGAGAAAAAAAAAGATATGTATGTAAACATGTTTATGCTCATGAAAATAGATGAAACTATCTAACCGTGATATAGGGAAAGGTTAGTGTTGTGTGTTCTGCCCACTGGACAGATGAGAGAGCAGAAATTGAAAGTGACCACGGGTCAGGCTGCAGGAGTTATCATGGGGATATGCCTGTGATGTTAAATATAGAGCGCTGGCTGCAGACTGTATGCGGTGTTTACAGTCAATAGGCAAGATGCAGGCGCTCTTGAAGCTCGGATCACAGGACACTGAAGAGAGAAGTGCTGGGAAGGCGGCCAGAGAATGAGGAACGGCCTCTGCTCTTTTCAGATGCCCTTTGCTCCCCTGGGTTTGGGTTTTGCTTAGTAATAAAACATTGTTGCTAATTGGTTCTCGGAGTACAGCCTGCCTCTGGAATCCTACCCCGTTGTTGTTTGTTTCACGCAGGCCTGATAACACGACGCCTCATTTTCAAGTCCCTGGGCCGTCCTCCTCCTTACCCCCACTTCTCTTTCTATGGCTGGTGTATTTCCCCAGCGTTCTAACTTAGGTGCTTCTCCACTGTTTGCTGTTTCTGTCCCAGCTAGAACTCAACTCGGGAAAATAATTTTAGTGCCAGTCAGCTCTGTATCTTTCACGCCAAGTTTAGAAGAATATTTGTTGGAGGAATCTATCCGCCATCTACCCATGAACTTGGTGAGCTCCTCTTCATTGCAGACGATGTGTATGTCCTCTGCCCTGGCTTTTCTTCCCCGTCCCCAGCTTCAGATTTGATGCTTTAGTCCTTTCTGACTGCTGGAGTTTCTTCCCTCACCCTCAGCTCACCATCCCTGCTCGCTGCAGAGCCTCTGCTCGGCATGCTCGCCCCACCGCCTGGCCAGCACCTACCCGCGGTCCAGCTTCTGCCCACCATCATGTCTCTGGCCTTCACTGCCACCCTGATCTCCCGTGCCTTGACCCCTCATGACTTCTCGCCATGCCTGCTAGAACATGAGCCAAGGGGACGAGTGGCTTCTGAGTCCTTTCTTTCTGGTATTCAGCAGGTATTCAATAAATGCTTCTTGAATTGAAGTGGATGCTAGGCATTCTAACATGTGCAAAGCACAGCGTGGGATGGCATAGCAAGTCAGGGAGAGGACAGACTCTCCTCAACATGGCTCATGTTCCTCCAGAAACCTCCCTCGCTACCGTAGAAGCAGGAAGACCCCGCATTACTATCCTTTTCTGAACGTGCACGGTCCTGGCAGCAAGGCAGTGAAGGACTCTAACTCCATGTAAATTATCGGGTCCTGTGGATGCATAATTGCCATTTTACCACAGTCTCCACTGCTCCTCAGAGGCTGTCTAGCTAATCATAAGACAACAGCTTTGCCACCTTTCTGTACAAGTGCTCTGCCACTGAGCTGCACCTCCAGCCCTGTTTATATTTTTCACTTTGAAACAGAGTATCACCAGTTTGCTTTGGGTCACCTTGAATTCACTCTGTAGCCCAGGTAGGTCTTGTGCTAAAGAACGTCCTTCCTCAGTCGTGCAAGTGGCTGGAATTATAGGTGAGTGCTACCAGCTGGACTGGCATATCTTTTCCAGGTCAAATCTTACTCTTCTGACGCAGCACAATCCTAATGGCCTTCTGCTCCTGTTTATACCAAATATAAGTGAGTTACAGTAGAATGAAGAACCAGTTGTGCACCGCAGTTGCTGTTACAAGGCTTCTAGGCCCGAAGAGCATTTGAGGTGTGGCTGGTGAACCAGCACAATGTAGAACATGTGGGTGCAGGAAGCCCCGACTGAGAGGGTGGATCTGGGAGACAGACCTGGTATGAGTTAGGATTGTTAGGTACCAGAACCTGTGACAAACCCATTTGTTCATAGAGACATTTGCCCAAATAGGGTTCTGTCTTTGGGAAAAGATCACCCAAAGGTAACAATCCCCCCCTCCCCAGGAAGATATTAATCATTTCATTTTTGAAGTTACTGTAAGTGGAGACAGAACTCCAAAGAGATTTGGAATACAAGGCTAGCTAGCCTGAGCTACACAGTGTGGTTGAGGCTATCCTGGGATACATGAGGCCCTGTCTCAAAAAACAAAGCAAAGAAAAGCAAAAGTTTGCCCCTCCTCCCGGGTTTGCCTATCGGGTTTGAAACTGTTCTGTTCTCCTCTTCTTCTCTTACTGTTTCCGGTTCCTCTTGAGAAAGGGTCTCACTGTGTAGCTCAGCCTGTTCTGGAACTTGCAATCCTCCTGCCCCAGCGTCCCCAGCACTAGGATTACAGGCATGTGTCACTGCACCTGGCTGCATGCTGTTCTTTCCTCTCACAACTTTATATTTGCTCCAACCACCTTGGCTGTGACTGTGCAGGATGGAAATAGAACCCTGAACTTCACATACCCCAGAGGGGGAGAGAGAAACAGCCCTGGGACAGATAGAGCAGGCGGAGCTCTGCAGTGAAGACACTCGTCAGGAGAGTGCCATGACAGCAGATTCCAGAGCCAGCCTGCCCGGGCCAAAGGCTGGCCCTGGATAAGGTGCCTTACCTCTGGCAAGCCTTCTAGCTGCCTGTCCCTTGGCTGGGGCTTCTATAACTGGAGGCCAATGTCACTATGAGGATAGCCTTTTTCATCTCTGAATGATGTGCCCAGAGATGAGCCAAACACCGAAGGGTGGGATATATATATATATATATATATATATATATATATATATATCAATACAGTAACTCAAGATCTGAAAGTCACTTTACAATGATCTCATAAAGCCCCATTCTGTATGTTCTGTGTGTTAAGAGTGTTCATATGAACCCTCAGGGAAGCTGGCTTCAAAAGACTGATTAAACAGGGGTCACCCCTGGGAAAAGGTCCCGGGAAGGGAGCAGAAGGGGACAGAAGCTGAGGGCAAAGAGAACTGAGGCACCAGAGTAGTCATGGAGTCCGTGTGACTTTCAGAGGCGTCCAGTGGTTACAGCCTGGCCTTTCTGCCCGTTGCCCTTCACGACGTGGTTCACTGTGACTGCGGCCCCAGCTGACTCGCGGGCAGCCTGTAGGGCAGATGGGTGAGGCTGTTCTTTACTTTACAGTTACTTCGTGTGTGTTAAGGGTGTTCATATGCAAGCCGTTACACGCTAGGGAAGCGCCCCAACCCCCAGAACCCCCTTCCCAGGGCAAACCAAAACCAAACGAGCAGTCCTTGACAGGGCTCCACGCAGGGGCCAGCCAGCCTGCGGCCCAGGCTGGGCTGGGATGTGTTTATCAGCCACCAGCAAAGGCAGCCGTCGGGCCTAAGGTGAGCTGCCTTTCTGCAGGACAGACTCACCTTCCCTTCCCGGTTTCTCACTCTTGCCTGCGGCCTCTCTCAGCCCCTCCTTCCTCCAGGGTTGGTCTTGGTGTACACGTGTGCAGACACGGAGGGAAGCCAGGTCTGTGCCCAGAGCTCTCCTCCTTGCACTGCCTGGACTGGCCACGTCCCAGGATACATCAAGGTGTGTGTTCTCCCGGAAGTCTGAGCCGGGGACAGGCCTGCCCACAACGGCAGATCCCAAGGGCCTTCTTTCTGACAGCGACAGCCGGAGGAGTTAGGCTTTAAGAGCTAAATTCCAGGGGATCACTCCTGTCAGTGAGGAGAGTAAAGGGATCCACTCTGTGACCATGAAGCACAGATCAGAATCAGGTTTTAAAAGTAAAGAAAGGTCATCTGAGTTGAAGCAGGCGGGAGGCTGTTCTGTAGCTCCTCCAGCACCACCCTCAGCACCGCTCTGAGGGAGAGGCGCGAGCATTGAGCAGGCGCACTGGAGTCCGCTCCTTGGAAAACAGACAGAGAGAAATGAGGCCGGCTGAAGCATCCTTGTGTAGAATGTCAGGAGAAGCAGAGAACTGTGTGTGTCTACATGGTATCATTCATTCATTTGTGTGTACAGGCAGCACAGTGTGAACATAGAGGTCAGAGGTCAGAGGTCAGAGAGCAGCTGTTGAGGGTTCATTTTCTCTTTCTGCCATGTGGGGCCCAAGAAAGCATCTTTACCTGCTGAGCCATCTTGCCGAACCATGG
>BDUI01000188.1:314716-325025 GCA_002335545.1 Apodemus speciosus
AAAGATATAGAAAAACACATTAAAATTGACAATTTTCATGGAAAATTAAAGAGTAAAATGGTAGACATAAAAACATTGCTAAATTAATTGAAAAAAGAAGTAGAAACATTTTATGATAGAATTGAAGATTTATGTGGGAAGTATTTCTGATAAAATTGTAGAAAAATATAGAATAACATGTTAAAATTGAAGATTGTCATGGAAAATTACACAGATAAAATGGTAGGCATAAAATATTTCTAAGTTGATTCAAAGTGGAATTATAAACATTTTCTGATAAAATTGAAGGTTTACATGGAAAATATCTCTGATCAAATTGAAAAATATATATAGAAAAACATGTTAGAATTGAAGATTACCATGGAAAATAATATAGACAAAATGGTAGACATAAAAAACATTACTAAATTAATTGAAAGAGGGATTACAAAAATTTTTTAATAAAATTGAAGATTTACATGGAAAGTATTTCTGATAAAATTGAAGAAATATATAGAAAAACATGTTAAGGTCTTCCTGCTGCCATTGGCACCAGGAAGCCAGGAGACTCCACAGCCTTCTGTGCACAGCCCACGAGGAGAGAGTGATCTCCCAGCAGCGTTTTCACTTCTGAGCGCAGAGGTGAGATCTCCACCTTCTCTCTGGAGGGGACCAGCTAGGAACACACAGGGTCTAAGATCAGTGGAGCAGCTGGGACAGAAGTCTTCCTGCCACCATTTGTACCAGGGAGCCGGGAGACTCCACAGCCTTTGGTGCACAGTCCACCAGGAGAGAGAGATCTCCCAGCAGTGCTTTCACTTCTGAGCTCAGAGGAGTAAGGACACAGGCTTACAGGCCCACAGAAGGAACAAACTGCAGCCAGAGACAACAATACCAACTAGCACCAGAGATAACCAGATGGCGAAAGGCAAGTATAAGAACCCTACCAACAGAAACCAAGGCCACATGGCAACATCAGATCCCAGTCCTCCCACCACATCAAGTCCTGGATACCCCAACACACTGGAAAAGCAAGAGTTGGATTTAAAATTGTATCTCATAATGCTGATAGAGGGCTTCAAGAAAGATTTAAACAACTTTCTTAAAGAAATACAGGAGAACATCGGTCAAGAGGTAAAAGCCCCTAAAGAGGAAACACAAAAAACCCTTAAAGAAATACAGGAGATCATGGGTCAACAGGCAGAAGCCCTTAAAGAAGAAACACAAAAATTCCTTAAAGAATTACAGGAAAGCACAAACAATCAAGTGAAGGAACTGAACAAAACCATCCAGGATCTAAAAGTAGAAGCAGAAACAATAAAGAAATCACAAAGTGAGACTTCTCTGGAGATAGAAAACCTTGAAAGGAATTCAGGAGTCATAGACATCAACAACAGAATACAAGAGAGAAGAACGAATCTCAGGTGCTGAAGATACAATAGAAAACATTGACTCAACAGTCAAAGAAAATGCAAAATGCATAAAGCTTGTAACCCAAAATAGCCAGGAACTCCAGGACACAATGAGAAGAAAAAAACCTCAGGATTATAGGTATAGATTAGAGCGAAGATTTCCAACTTAAAGAGCAGGTGAATATCTTCAACAAAATTATAGAAGAAAACTTCACTAACCTAGAGAAAGAGATGCCCATGAACATACAAGAAGCCTTCAGAAATGCAGACTGGACCAGAACAGAAAATCCTCCCATCACATAATAACCAAAACACCAAATTCACTAAAGAAAGAAAGAATATTAAAAATTATACAGATAAAATGATAGGGATAAAAATATTTCTAAGTTGATTGAGAGTGGAATTATAAACATTTTCTGATAAAATTGAAGATTTACATGGAAAATATCTCTGATAAAATTGAAGGAATATATAGAAAACATGTTAAGACTATTTCATGGAAAAATACAGATAAAATGATAGGCATAAAAATATTTCTAAGTTGATTCAAAGTGGAATAAAAACATTACTAAATTAATTGAAAGAATAATTACAATTTTTTTTGATAAAAGTGAAGATTTACATGAAAAATATTTCTGTTAGTCTATGTATTTTTATTGGGGAATTGAGTCCATTGATGTTAAGGGATATTAAAGAATAGTAATTATTACTTCCTGTTATTTTTGATGTGATTTTCTGTTCTGGTCCAGTCTGTTTGGAGTTCTGAAGGCTTCTTGTATGTTCATGGGCATCTCTTTCTCTAGGTTAGTGAAGTTTATTTCTATAATTTTGTTGAAGATATTTACTGGCCCTTTAATATGTAAATCCTCGCTCTCATCTATACCTATAATCCTTAGGTTTTGTCTTCTCATTGTGTCCTGGAGTTCCTGGATGTTTTGGGTTACCAGCTTTATGCATTTTGCATTTTCTTTGACTGTTGAGTCAATGTTTTCTATGGTATCTTCTGCACCTGAGTGTCTCTCTTCTATTGCTTGTATTCTGTTGTTGATGCTTGCATCTATGACTCCTGAATTCTTTCCAAGGTTTTCTATCTCCAGAGTTGTCTCACTTTGTGATTTCTTTATTGTTTCTACTTCCACTTTTGGATCCTGGATGGTTTTGTTCAGTTGCTTCACTTGATTGTTTGTGTTTTCCTGTAATTCTTTAAGGAATTTTTGTGTTTTCTCTTTAATGTTTTTTTCCTGTTTACCTGTGTTCTCCTGTATTTCTTTAAAGGAGTTATTTATGTCCTTTTTGAAGTCCTCTATTAGCATCATGAGATGCAGATTTTAAATTCAACTCTTGCTTTTCTGGTGTGTGGGGGTATCTGGGACTTGATGTGGTGGGAGAACTGGGTTCTGATGTTGCCAAGTAGCCTTGGTTGCCAAGTAGCTGTTGGTAGGGTTCTTGTGCTTGCCTTTCGCCATCTGGTTATCTCTGGTGTTAGTTGGTCTTGCTGTCTCTGGCTGGAGCTTGTCACTCCTGTGAGCCTGTAAGCCTGTGTCTGTACTCCTGGGAGACCAACTCTCTTCTGGCAGGGTCTGTGCACAGAAGGCTGTGGAGCTGCCTGGCTCCCTGGTGTAAGTGGCGCCTGGAAGGCTCCTGTCCCAGCTGCTCCACTGATTGTATGAGCCCGTGTGCTCCTATCTGTTCCCATCCTGGGAGATCACTCTCTCCTGGCGGGCCATGCACAGAAGGCTGTGGAGCGACCTGGCTCCCTGGCACCAATGGTGCTCGGTTTTCTTCATAACACGGCAGACACCTTTTGAGTGGATGGTGTAGTTCGGGGATGACTGCCTGCCAGGCTTCTGGTGGTTCCTTTTGCCAAGACTGAAAATTCTCCAAAGGACTTAGTGGATCGGGGAAATGCTAAAGGGTGGGTGAGCTGTCAACCCTGCAGTCCTGCAGGCTCTCCTGAAGTCAAGTTAAACAAACAGCTGAGAGCCTGGAGAGCCTGGCCCCACGTTTCCCTGCCCAGTTCTACGATTGAACACCCCCATTTGAGGCCATGCACCTGGGACCGGTGCACGTGAGAACACAAGCCTGGTTTGCAGGTGAATTGAGGAGCACGTGCTAGCTCACCTGTCAGCCCCAGGCCTGAAATTACTCATGAGATGCTTTTACTTTTTAAAATCCTGAGAAAACTGCAGGATCCCACTGGGATTCTCAGATTCCATGTCTTAAGCAATCCATGGGATGATTTCTTCTAGACTTTCTTGGCTGAACCTGTCTGTAATACCTGCAGGAAGAGGGAACTAATTTCCCCTTTATAAGATGATAAGGATAATAACAATAATAATCATGTGCCATTATGATGATGATTAATGTAGCTAAAGACTTAGTAACAGTGCCTGGCTCATGGTATCATTCAGTATTTATGTCTCTTATCCTCTTGTTTTGATTTTTTAAAATAAATACCTTGATACACTAATGGGCCACAGTGAAGAGCTGCTCTCTCTCTGAGTCCCTTTCCCATCTGGAGTGATTTCTGGGCCCTTTAACATCCATCCAGATAATCAAGACAGGTACATGTTAGGATTTTTTATGTATGAAGCTTTAAAATGATTAATGGTAGTGCACGACACATTTCTGTGACATTTTTTTAAAATAACAGCTTTGTTGAGATATAGCCCAGAACGCATATAGCTCACCCACTCAGAGCATACTTTGTCTTTTCCATATCATGTATTCATAGCTTCACACATTCTCAACCCTATAATATACCTCATCATCTTCTCTATCAATACACCATTCCCTGTATGGCTGGTTCATGGTTTTCCTTCCTCAGTCATCTATCTAACTATCTATCTATCTATCTATCTATCTATCTATCTATCTATCTATCTATCTATCTATCTATCTATCTATCTATGTGAGAGGAGTGGAATGGGAAGGGTCTCTTGTAGCTCAGGCTGGCCTTGAACTTACTATTTAAGATGACAATGAACTTCTATTGCTCATGCTTAACATGTTAAACATGACCGCACAAAGGACCGGTCCTCAGCAGGGATAGTTAATACCAGGACTCCAGAGCATGCTGCGTTTCTGCTTGACTCTTCCATCTAAGGTGTGTTCCCTGAAGGCTTTTGGGAACATACAAAGGAAATGCAAAGTACCTGTGTAGACACAGGGCCTTGGGTTCTCTTGCGCTTTGCTGGCAGTGTGACTCTGCTGCCTCCCTCCCTTGTGTGGTGCTGGGGGAAGGGTCAACCCTAAGATTCACATGTTCCAGGCATATGTTCTTCCACTGAGTTACACTTACAGCTGTGGGCTTCGATCGTTTTAGCAACAGTGGGATATTGAGTCTGCGGGCTTTTTATTTTTTTTTTAATCTTTAAATAGAATCATGTAACCCAGTCTTGAAGTGGGATATTAATTGAATATATATGATGCCTCTTAAATTTCTGCCAGCATTAAATAATGACCTTAAAGTTTTCAACATGGGCTAAGGCAGGGTTTATACAGAATGGTGGTTATCTCACAAACCATGACTCTAACCATTTCCTTACCAGCAGGCCCAAGCTGGATAGGTCACTTGGTCACTTTTCCCCCCTGAACCTCAATACATTGCTTGGAAAATGGGGATTCTTTCTCTTTTTGATCCAGGCCTCCAACACCCAATCTTTCTGCCTCAGCCTCTTGGGTCCTGGGATTCCAGATACATACCACCACATCTAGATTTGGGGCTTCTAATGGGACTTCCACAAGTATTGCTTATTAGCAGGTAAAGCTGCTGGTGTGTGAACCACTGGCTACTTTGGTGTCTGGCGTTCTGGGAAAGCCCTTTACTGTCTGCTGTATGAGCTTGCTAGGGCTGACGCGCAAATCCCACAGACTGTAGGCTTGAGCAGGCCAGAAAGGCCAGAGGCTGCAAGTCCACAGTCCAGGAGCACACAGGGCTGGCTCCTCAGAGGCCTCTCTGGATTCACAGGTACAGCTTCTCCTTGCTTCTTACCAGCATCTTACCATGTCTTCTCTCTTCTTCATGGACTGGCATCTTTGTGTCCAAATTTCTTCTCTTTATGAAGACAGACACTAGTCAAAATGGATGAAGGCTTATACTGAGGGTTGTTTTCAGTTAATCACTGCTTTATAGATTCCACCTCAGAGTTTAGTAATACAGTACAGTCACAGAGCATAAGGCATTGATTCAAGTGTGTTCATGGAGGTATAATTCAGTCTACTATCTTCTTGAAGGGATTCGAAAGATTACAATGCAAAGCATGAGGCTGGTTTGTGACTCTTCAAATAACAGATGCTCAATAAACACTGCTTTTCCTCAACTGGAAAGCCTCTTGTAGTTATAACCATCAGGTTGGTCCTACTGGACCAAAGAGATTGGAGAAATGATGTGAACTTTTCATCAGCATAAGAGAAGGAGAAAGTGTCCTCTCCAGGACTTAATCGACTTGGAAATTCCCATACTTGAGCATGCTGACCAACCCCCAAGCTGACTCCAGGAAGCTGCGGTGGCCAGAGGGTCAGAGCTTGCCCAGGTGATACTGATGCAGCTTGCTCTTGGACTCCACGTTGAGAAACACAAACCCAGTGCACTCTTGTTTGTCAGAGTCTCAGAATCAGAATCAGCAATGTTCAGTGTCTGAGGAAAGCACAGTTTATATGAGGATGCTGGACGTCACTCTTGGGTCCATCGGAATGCCCCCATGTTATCTACCGCCCTCTAAGGAGGGGAGCGAGAAAGGTTTTCTGTGCCATTTTGCAAGAGCCCGTCCTATTCAGACCCTTTGTTCTGCTCTTACTTCCCATTTTCACTGAACCCCCACACCCAACCGAGCAGCCGAGCCCAGGCTGCTGGAGCACTCTGAATGAGAGAGGGAGCCACAACTCCTGCTGAAGGAACCGAGCCCAAGCCTGCACACACCTGCTTCTCCCAGAGCTGGAGGGTTGATGGAAGAAGGGGAGGATGTGTCGCCTTGCATTTAAATGGTTTTTATATGTCTAAAGATGGAAACAGAAAGTGTACCTGATAAAATGTCAGCATTAATCCACCCGGTGTGTTCAAGGAAAACATTCTCACAACACCTAGCCTCAGCAACTCGGGGCTGATGGATAAGGAACAGCAGAGGATGATTTATTTCACCAGATTAAAAAAAAAGACAGGATCTATCCAATTTATTTTTTTCTCTGTGAATAAGTGTGTCTTTAATCCTAATAGTATTTGATGAAATCATTTTGGCTAAAGCCCATAAAGAGTTTTTTAGACTGGGTTGTTACATCTGCTTCAGTAAATCAGCCAGCAGATAAACAACCTGGTCTGGTCTCACAAGTGTTTTATGGAGCTCTGGGCTGTGTTCTGAGATGCTTGGAGGTGAGTCAGGGACCCAGCCTGTGACTGTGACCGTGACACAAGAATGTGGCCAGTCTCTCTGAACCTGAATCATAATCACTGTATTAAGTCCCCCTGGAGCACCTGGGATGCTCTGACTGGATGTTGGGTAAGGAGATATGCCTCCTGTCTCATTTATAAAGGAGTTTTCCCAAATCTTGTATTTTTAAGGTCACATCTCCCAAAATGAAGTTCCCTGGTGCCTCACAATGAAAGGAAAGGCAGCCATTGTCTAAGCGTCTTATATGCATGGGGCCTCTGGTGTAGGGTATATGGATTCATGAAGTAGTTGGGCTGGCTGAGGCACCCCACCCACTTATCAAGCCTGATGGTTTGAGTTCTGTCCCTAGGATCCAGGTGGTAGAAAGAGAGCAGCTCCTGCAGACAGCTACAGATGCAGTGGCACATGGACTTATGTGTATGCATGTACACTTGCATATATGCACATGCAAGTCAATAAATAAAATTTTCAAAAGTGTAGATTCATTTTAATTTGTTTTTAGGGATCTCTCCTCTCTCTTTTTCTCTCTTTCTGAGCATGTGTGTTATATGTATGTATGTATGTATGTATGTATGTATGTATATATATATATATGCAGGTGCACTTGTCTGAATGAAGATATATGGAGACCAAAGGTTAATGTCTGGATTTCTTTCTTAATCCCTTGGCCTTCTACAGCTTATTTATTGATTTTACTGGATTTCTTTCTTAATCTCTTGGGCTTCTATAGCTCATTTACTGATTTTAAAATTTTTATGTGTATGGATGTTTTGTCTACATGCATTTTTGTGTACTACATGCATGTCTGTTTACTACATGAATGTCTGTGTACTACATGCATATCCAGTACCTACAGCGGCTAGAAGAAGGCATCATTGGGCACAAGAAATTGAGTTGAGGTCCTCTGGAAAAGCAGGCATTCCTCTTATCTGCTTAGCCAACTCTCCAGTCCTGTTTACCTTATTATTACTAATAACAGTTACGATTTCATAGTTCTCAAATGACTGGTTTTCTTCTAGGGGAGTCAATGCCTCTCATTCACTTGCAATAAAGATTTGATCACAGGCATGGCCCTCTCCAGAGCTCTAAGAACACGCCCCTTGTGAAGCATGAAAGGTTTGGACTCAACATCGAGCCAAGCAACGGCAGCTGGACCAGGTGGAATGTGCCAGAAATTTCAAAGCTGGACTCTTAGGCATATGCAAATCAAGCTGAAGGCTCTAATTTAATCAAGTTACACCAAGAAACATTGAAAAGAAGCCCGGAGTGTGGTGGGAAGGGGTTGCATCCCGGAGAGAGAGAGGGTGGGGAGTGGAAAGCTGTGGAGAAAGGGCACAACAGAAAGAATGTTTGAGTCATCTTTGGAGGGGTACAAACTGCTAGAGATACAGTTCACGAAGGTCAGAAGTCCCCAGCCTTTTCCTTCATGGTAGGTATGTGTGGTTTCATTACTGGTCAACAGAGTGATGATTGACTTTAACTGCCAACTTGGCATAACCTATAATCACTTGGAGAGAAAGTCCTAATGAAGGATGATCTATACTGGGCTGGCCTGTAGACCTGCTTGTAGGGGATTGTCCTAATTACATTAATTGATTTGGGAAGACCCAGCCCACTGTGGGCAGCACTAATCCCTTAGCAGGGGGTCCTGAACTGTTTAAGATTCTCCAATTCAAGCTGAGCAAGCAAGTGATCCTGCATGCTTTCATTTCCTCTGCTCTTGACTGTGGATATGATATAACCAGCTGTTTGAAGTTTCTTCTGACTTCCCCAGAGATAAGCTGGAATTGTAACTGAAATGAACTCCTTTTGCTCTTAAGGTGCTTTTATCAAAGCAATTGAAATGAAACTAGTACAAACGATGTCTCCAATCTATGAAGCAGGGTCAGCACTTCTGAATGAGGTCTGTGCTGCTTTGAGAGATACTGGATGGAAATGTGTTTGGCAAGAAAGTTGGTGTAGTCATCTTTTCATCTTGTGATCCTTTTTGAACACCTGTGCCTAGGTCAGAGCTAGTCACCCGGAGGCTGTGTAACACAGGAGCGCGTATCATGAACACTCAGGGTAGACTGACCTAACACAGCTCCTATGCAGGGCCTCTCATCTTCCTCTTCTATTTTCTTTTCTTTTTTTTCTTTTCCTTGAATGCTTTTGGCTTCCTTTTCCTAGCATTTGGTTACCTTCTTCTCTCTATTTTGTCTCCTCTTTTTCTCTGGATACATAGGCAGTAGGTCAAGAGTCTTCCATCCATGAGGTCCTTCCTCATCCTGGCTCCTGGGTTTGCAGCAGGGGCCATGAACTTTTTCTAAGAAAAGCCTGCTGCACTCAATCTTGCAGTAGATGGCCTCAGTAGGACAAAGAATAGTGGCTCAAAGGATACAGGAGAGACTTTAGGTGTGGAGAACATAAGGTTTACAATTGTGTTGTAGAGATAACAAGATTGGGTAGCCTTAGTGATTTGACTGTAGCTATCAGAAAGTCCTTTGTCTGCACTTGGGAGTCTGGATGGGGAGAGAGAAGTGGGAAGGTTGGGTAGGAAGGTTTGTAGATATCTGTGAGAGATTGCTGTGCAGTCATTTTTAGGAATAATGTAGTCTTCAGAAGACCCACAAGGACAGAGTGGAACTGACCGTAAAATGTTTTTGCTGGCTTCCAGTTTCTGTTGGGCCTAGAGCTGATCCTGTGCCACAGGGCTCCGTACCAAAATAGTGCTGGCATAGAGCTAGTCTCCCAGAAGTGCAGACAAGCCTGTGACCACAGGTAAAAACCACCACTGTTGCTCAGAGGGATCCTCCCAAAACCCTCAAGACACAGAAACTGAAGAGCAGCCTGGGACAGGATGCCTCTAGTTTCCATCTGCACCAGGAGATGATCCTGTGCTACATAAACAAATACCACCAGGAGAGAGCTGGTCTCCCAGGAGAGTCCACACACATGCAAGCACAGGTAAGACCACCACTTCTGTTTAAATTCCTGGACCAAGAGGAACCCTCCCAAAGCCATCAGGACATAGGAACCAAGGAACAGCTGGGGATAGGATCCTTCTGGTTTCTGTCTGCACCCCAGAGTAGACCCTGTACCACAGTTCCTCATACCCAAATTCAACCCAGAGAGAACTGGTCTCCCAGGCCTACTGATACACAGGCTTGCAGGAGAGACAAGCCACAGTCAGAGACAGCAAGAACAGCTAACACCAGAAATAATCAGATGGCAAGAGGCAAGCGCAAGAACATAAGTAAGAGAAACCAAAACTACTTGCCATCATCAAAACCCAGTTCTGCCACCACAGAGTACCCTGGATACTCAAACACACCAGAAAAGCAAGACTCTCATTTAAAATCACATCTCATGATGATGATAGCAGTCTTTAAGAAGGACCTAAATAACTCCCTTAAAGAAATACTGAAGAACACCACAGGTAAACAGGTAGAAGCCCTTAAAAAGGAAACATAAAAACTACCTTAAAGAATTACAAGAGCCGGGTGTGGTGGCGCACGCCTTTAATCCCAGCACTTGGGAGGCAGAGGCAGG
>BDUI01000188.1:342453-363008 GCA_002335545.1 Apodemus speciosus
CCAACATCTGCTGTCTCCTGAGTTTTTAATCTTAGCCATTCTGATTGGTGTGAGGTGACAACCAGTACTTTTACCATAACAATCTCTGAGGGAAACTAGAGTTTGAACCATAGCAACTGTGTTACAGAATATCTGATAGGACTTCCATGAGCATCCTTCTTTTGTTTCTATACAYGTCCATCAGTTTTAAGCTTGTGTCCAGTGAAATTTGTGTTTCTTTTCAGTTTCTTTTCCAAGTTTAAATACTCAATTTTATTCATCAGAGTCTGCAGGTACCAACAGCTTTGTGAATTGAGTTTAATAGTCAACATTTGCTGCCCATTTTTTTATTCCATCCATCTGAAAACTTTAAATGCTAAAGTGTTGCCTCTAAGTTCTGTGATTAGGACCTCAGTGGCTGGCATCAGCAATGGCTCTCTGAAGGGAGCATTTGTCACAGCAATTACATAATTGAGGTGATGTGCTGGCTTGTTGACTGTGCTGAAGGTTTGCCACAGTAGGAAGATAATTGTAGTCACTTGATTTAATTATAATCACTTGGCTTGGATTCTAGCTTGTTTTGAGACTCGGTGCTTCTGTATGCAACTGGCATAAAAATCTAAATTCAAAGCATTGTACTTCTCAACCACAACTTTTCAGACTTATATTTTCTCACAGCATAGCCCTAAACACTAATGATGAAGCACCTTTAATAATGACAACTGATGTTCTCAAAATTCTGGAGAATAAAGTGACAAGGTCAATATCTTTCCAGGGTTGGATTTTCTATGCATTTCTCTACCTGAGTTATGGATGGCCACCTTCTCCAAGTTATCTTCACATGACCTTCCTTGTATGTAACTATGTTTGAATATTGTTGTAAAGATACCCCAGTCATTCCAGAAAAAGGCAAACCAATATGGCCTCACTTTATTTTATATAGACCTGTTTCCAAATATAGTCACATTCTCAGTACTGGCTGTTAACACATCAGCATAGAATATTTGGAGAGAAAGAATTATCACTTAAGAAAATTTACATTTGAATGACTTTAAGGTTTGTAAATAAATCATGTTTAGTTACATGAAGAATTGTATAATTGTTTTATATTTCATTTTAATGGAAATTATATGTTCCACTGGGGTGTGCCTATGTGTGTGTGTGTGCATGTGTGTGTGTGTGTGTGTGTGAGCGTGTGTGCATTTTTACAAAATCCTTAAGGATAAGCAATTTACTCAAGTATAAAATTTGATATAAGACATGAAAATAGAAGATTATGGAATTCTTTTTAATTTCACATATTTGTTGATATCTGAAAACCTGCAATGTGTTTTTGTGTTTGTGATACTTGACACTAGTGATATACTGTTTGTAACTGGTGAGGTTTCCAGGATATCATGAAAATTCTAATTTAAATGTAGATTTCTAGGTACTGCTTAGAAATTTTCAGATACTTTAAAAATTTCTTCTAGTCATGCTCAACCTTCAAAAAATCATTTGAACAAAAGTCACTAAACAAAGTTGATTATGGGCCAACATATTACTGTGCCATGTATCAGCACCAAATATAATGACAACTCTTATTTAGTTGAATTTGAAGAGTGATGATAAATTGTAATTTTCAATTGTACTATTAGTTTTTGGAAAAGCATATTAGAAAAGATGCTAAAGATAATGGTAATACTAAAAAAAGTCACTTACCTATTTCATAAACAAGCATCTCAAAATGTTAGTCTGTATTACAGAATGTATATGCTGATATGAATAGCTGACCTGACCACTAGCTATATGTTCAGAACTGTATGATATATAATATGCTATATTATTTAACATAGCATTATTCATTAACTAGTCCTACTTACTGTATTTGTACCAATCATTTTGTATGAACATGCTAATGACTCCAAATATATACAAACATAATTCTTTCCTTTTCTAACTTAATCATAGTAATAATATCCAGGAAAAAAAGATTTATTTAGAGTATGAATTCCATCAAGACCAGAAATTAGTTCAAGATTTAGTTAGTAGTTAACCAAACACCATTCATCTATTTTAAAATGTGAGTTAAAATGTATAGTGTTTTTATCTCTGTCTGGCTCACTGAGCTGTGAATTTGGAAGACAGGTGTTGTATTTGTATATATAGTCAGTGAATGGTGTTACTTAACTATTTTTTCTTGACTGGGAGCCTATATCTGAGACTTGAGAAGTCTATAAGGGTCATGGACTTGAATTTATTTACATAAATTTGAAATTTTTGGATAATTGGCATAGTCTCAAAGGAAACACTTATATAAGTGATTATAATAGTTCATTTTATAATTAATTGTACCATTTGCAGTTTTAAACTTATAATTTACAATATTTACTTAGTGAATGGCTAGTTTTAAGTGCATGATTGTCTCTGAAAGTTATATCAGATGTTCCTTCTGTTATTAAAACCAATAATCTTCAAGTTTTCTCTAAACAAAAAATACATTTTACAAAAACTATTTTTCAAAGTGACATTTTATGCTATAGAAATAGTCATTATTTTATGATCACTATTGTGAGTGCTACTCCTTATTTGTAGACACTTCCTTGAACCATGCCAGCTAATGCTACAATTATGCACCTTTCCAAACTCTTTTCATAGTTAAAAGCATTTATAAACACAAAACAATGATAAGGAGACAGCATTTTCATGTTATCCTATAACTTATTAGACACACCCACATAAAACACCGCATTCCCCTACCACATCCTTAGTTATCATTTGTTTTAATATTGCATTGTATTGTGTATAATGGAATTTCCTTGCTGGTTTTAATCAAATTCCTGTTCATGTTGTCAGTATCCATTACATTTCATTTGGTCAGTCTTCACTGAGGCCTACACAGGCTTCGCTAATTTAAAAGTCAGTCAATAAATTAGATCCTTCCTGGAATACTGGAACAATATGCAATTTCTTGAAGAACTATGGTGGTACAGTTCGGAGAAGGTGGTAAGAGGCCCATCACCTTTGTCAGGACCTAAGAACTGCCATGTTATTTGTCACACACACTCTTGAGTAAACAGATGTTCTGACAGGGGAGTGGCAAACCTCAAGACTTAAATAATAAGTCTTTTATTAAAACAGTTACCTGACACTCTGATACAGTGAACAGTTGTTGTAATGGTTAATAGTTTACTACATCCAGGGCATAATAAAGATTCAGGGTCCCGTTTATGAATCAATAATTTCCCAAGAGTAACAAGAGAGGTGGATTAAACTGAGGATAGAGTCCTTCTAAGAAGGTAGTCTTTGACACCAACCTTGAGTCTGAAATTGCATAGGTGTTTCAAGGATTTATTAAAATTCAAGTGTGGTGTCATGACTATAATTACAGAACTAGAAAGGTGATGATCAAGAAGTCTGACCTACCAGAAAACATAAAAGTAAATTAAGTAAGTTAAGTACTTTCTAAAAGTAGGCAATCAAAACATTTGTAATTTATATAAATGTATAAACATTTTATCTGTCCTTTACCAAACAAAATTATATTTTTCAACCAAAGTCTGAAACACAGTTATGTGTGGGATAAATACAGGTTAAATAAGAGTATACATAGAAAGGTATACATGGCTTAAAAATTATTTTTCAGGTTTGGAGAGATAGTTCTGCAATTAAGAGCGCTGTCTACTTTTCCAGATGACCTGCAATTTCCAGCATCCACATGGCTGCTTAAAACAGTCTGCAACTCCAGTCCTGAGACATCTGATGGCCTTTTCTGACCTCCATGGGCAGCAGCCACACAGATGATGCGCCGATGTATATGCCTGCAAAATACTAAAGTACATGAAATAAGTAAACGAATGTAAGTGTTTTAAGAATTATTTTTCATGTGTTTTAATTTGAAGGTGTAACATGTTTTTATTTGAAATAAAATTGCATCTCTTCTCCCTTCCCTTTCTTCCTTCTAACATCCCAGCTAGCTACCTCTCAATTCCCTCCCACAACACCTCTCCCACACCTTTGGTAGCCAATTGTTTAATTGGATTTAGTAAATCATGATCGCATAAACAAGAAAGGAAAACGTGCAATATTAATGGGCATGCTAACATGAAGGGGGATCATTTTGTGGGTCTTACCTCTAGAGAAAAACTACAGGCAACTTTTAATTTGAAGTATTATTTTGTGCAAGCAGATCTAAACTCATTTCTAGGAATATTCACCTCTCTAGTTGAACTCATCTATCACTATTAATCAATGCTGTCATTTATTAGCTAGTAAAGGGGTAATTTTATGGTTGGTTGAATAGGTGAATGATTTAATAGTAGATTATTCAAGGCATATCAATATTATATTATTAGGAGATAAATACACCTAGATATTACCTTAGTAATACAGTATGTTAGTTTTTTTAACTAATTCCACTTCTCTTACTTGAAAATACTAAATATCTATATATTAGTGACAGTATTTTAATTTAGGATGAAAATTTTCATTAAGTACTATCATAAAATTGTAAAACAAATAATGTCTGCCTTCTCCTCATAGAAGAATAGCAGAGACAACATGAAGCTAAGGGGCAAAGTTGTTAAACAATATTAGTCCTATTCAAAAGGAAATTATTTCCAACACAGTTTCTTTATCATTTATTTATTTATTTATTTATTTATTTATTTATTTATTTACATTCCAAATACTGGCTCCCTTCCCAGTCTCCCCTCTCAGAGTTTTTTATCCCCCTCCCCTTTACCTCTGAGAGGGTACTTCCCCACCCACACCCACACCCACACCCTACACCCATACCTATCCACACCCTCCTCACCCTCCAAGCATCCCATTTCCATGGGGCATCAAGTCTCTATAGGATTAGATACAACCTCTCCCACCGAGGCCAGACAAGGCAGTCCTCTGCTACATATGTGCCAGGGGCCACAGTTGAGCCCATGTATGCTCTTAGGTTGATGGCTTACTCAATGGGAGCTCTTAGGGGTCTGGGTTTTAGTTGATACTGTTGTTCTTTCTATGGGTTTGCCATTCCCTTCAGTTCTTTCAATACTTCTCCTGACTCTTCCATAGTGTTCCCTGACCTCAGCCCAAGGATTGGTTGTAAACATGATCATCTGTTTAAGGCAGCTGCTGGTAGAGCCTCTCAGAGGATAGCCATGTTAGGCTCCTGTCTGAAAGCACAACATGGCATCAGTAATAATGTCAGAGTTTGGTGTCTGATCATGGAATAGATCCAAAGCTTGCCCAGTCAATGGATGACCTTTCCTTCAGACTGTGCTCCATTTTTATCCCTGTATTTCCTTTAGAAAGAATAATTCTGAGTAAAAAATGTTAAAGATGGCTGGGTAGCCCCATCCCTCCACTCGGGCCTCTGTCTACCTATTGGAGGTAGTCTCTTCAGGTTCCATCTCCCTACTGTAGGGCATTTTGGCTAAGGTCATCCCCATTGAGTTCTGAAGCCTCTCACATCTGAGGGCTCTAGGACTTTCTGGAGCCCCCCCCCCCCAGCTGCATATTTCCAATCATTCTCCTACCCTATGGGCTTCACTCTGTCTTCTCCCATATGTCCTCCATTTTCCCTTTCCACCTAGGTCTCTCCCACCCACAGTTTCTTATTCTTATTTTTTTTCTTTTTAAATTTTATTTAATCTTTTTTTGGCAGTCCATATTTTATCCCCCATCCTGGCCTGCCTTCTGTTCCACATCACATACCCCCTCCTCCTGGTCTCTACCCAACCCTCTAACCCTCTAACCCTCTAACCCCCACTCCACCAGACCTCCCCATTACTAGGAGCCTCCAATCTCTTGAGAGTTGGGTGCATTTTCTCAGAGTCCAGACTCAGCAGTCCTCTGTGTTGGGGACCTCATATCAGCTTGTGTATGCTGCCTGGTTAGCAGCTCAGTATCTGAAAGATCTCGGGGGTCCAGGTTAATGGAGAGTGCGGATCTTCCTATGGGATCATCCTCCTCCTCAGCTTCATCCAGCTTTTCCCTTATTCAAACACAGGGGTCGGCAGTTTCTGTCCATTGGTTAGATGTAAATGTCTGCATCTGACTTGTCCGTCCAGCTGCTTGTTGGGTCTTTTGGTGGGCAGTCATAGTAGGCCCCTATAGCCTCAAGAATAGTGCCAGGCCTTGGAGCCTCCCCTTGAGCTGGATTCCAATTTGAGCCTTTTGCTGGACCTCTTTTTCATCAGGCTCTTCTCCATTTTTGTCTCTGCAGGAACAATTATAGGTTAGAGGCTTTCACTATAGGATGGCAAACCTATCTTGATGCCCTGTCTTTCTGCTGCAGGTGGGCTCTATAAGTTCCCTCTCTCCAATATAGGGCTTTTCATCTAATGTCCCTCCCTTTGAGTCACTTACCTCCCAAGTTTCTTGTACAGCCTAGAGGGTTCCCCCACCACCTACCTCCTGAGGTTGCCTGTTTCCATTCTTTCTGCTGGCCCTCAGAGTTTCAGTCCTATTTCCAATACCCAATTGTGTTCTCTGCTTCCCTTTCCTGTCTCTAATACCACCCAGGTCCCTCCCGCTGTATTTTGATGGCTTTCTTCTCCCTCCCAAGTGGGATTGAGGCATCCTTACTTGGGCCCTTTAAATGTTGGAAAGGATGTGGAGAAAGAGGAATCCCTCCATTGCTGGTGGGATTGCAAACTGGTACAATCACTCTGGAAATCAATCTGGAGATTCCTCAGAAAATTTGAAATATGTCTACCTGAAGACCCAGCTATACCCCTCTTGTGCATATACCCAAAAGATGCCCCAGCATGCCAGAGGGGCACAGGTTCCACTATATTCATAGAGACCTTGTTTGTGATAGCCAGAAACTGGAAACATCCCAGATGTCCCACAACAGAAGAATGGATAAAAAAAAATGTGGTTGATTTATACAATCAAACACTACTCAGCTATTAAGGAGGCCATTATGAATTTTGCAGACAAACAGAAGGAACTAGAAAATATCATCCTGAGTGAGGTAACTCAGACCCAAAAGGACATGCATGGTATGTACTCACTAATAAATGGATATTAACCAAAAAGAGTACAGAATTCCCAGGATACATTCCACAGAACTCAGTTTCTTTTTCTTTCCTTTTCTTTTTCTTTTTTCTCATTAGATATATTCTTTATTTACTTTTCAAATGATTTCCCCTTTCCTGCTACCCCCTCCTGAAAATCCCATAAGCCATCTCCCCTCTCCTGTTTCCCAATCAACCTCCCTCTCACTTCCCTGTCCTGGTATTTCCCTACAGTGCTGCATGGACCCTTTCCAGGACCAGGGGCCTCTCCTMCCTTTGATGTCCAACAAGGCCATCTTCTGTTGCCTAGGCATCTGGAGACATGGATAACACCATGTGTACTATCTGGTTGATGATTTTGTCCCTGGGAGCTCTGGGAGTACTGGGTGGCTCATATCGTCACTCCTCCTATGGCACTGCAAGCCCCTTCAGCTCCTTGGRTCCTTTCTCTAGCTCCTCCATTGGGGACCCTGTGCTCAGTTCAATGGCTGGCTGAGAGTGTCCCCCTCTGTATTTGTCATGCACTAGTAGAGTCTCCCAGGTGACAGCTATATCTGGCTCCTGTCAGCAAGCACTTGTGGCCATCGATAATAGTGTCTGGGTTTTGTAACTGTATATGGAATGGATCACAAGGTGAGGTAGTCTCTGAATGGTCTTTCCCTCAGAGTCTGCTCTGCACTTTACCTCTGTATCTCCTTCTGTGGGTATTTTCTCCCTCTTCTAAGAAGGACCAGAGTATCCATACTTTGTTCTTCCTTCTTCTTGGGCATCATTTGAGCTGTGAATTGTGTCTCGGGTATTCCAAGCTTCTGGGCTAATATCCACTTATGATTGAGTGCATATCATGTGTGTTCTTTTGTGATTGGGTTACCTCACTTAGGAAGATATTTTCCAGTTCCAACTATTTGCCTATGAATTTCATGAATTCTTTTTCTTTAAAGCTGAGTATTCCATTGTGTAAATATACCACATTTTCTTTATCCATTTCTCCGTTGAGGCACAACTGGTTTCTTTCCAGATTCTGGCTATTATAAATAGGGCTTCTATGAACATAGTGGAGCATATGTCCTTATTACATGCTGGAGAAACCTCTGGATATATGCCCAGGAGTGGTATAACAGGGTCCTTTGGTAGTATCATGCCCAGTTTTCTAAGGAACCGACAGACTGATTTCCAGAGTGGTTGTACCAGCTTGCAAACCCACCAGCAGTGGAGGAGTGTTCCTCTTTCTCCACATCTTTGCCAGCACCTGCTGTCTCCTGAGGTTTTGATCTTAGCCATTCTGACTGGTATGAGTGAAATCTCAGGGTTCTTTGATTCTCATTTCCCTGATGACTAATGATGTTGAACATTTCTTTAGTAGCTTTTCAGCCATTCAATATTCCTCAGGTGAAAATTCTATGTTTAGCTCTGTTCTCCATTTTAATAGGGTTATTTGGCTCTCTGGAGTGTAACTTCTTGAGTTCCTTGTATATATTGGATATTAGATCTGTCAGATGTAGGCAAGTACTGTAACAACTGAAAATATACTTCCCAGTCAATGTATTATTTTGTATTATGAAATATTTTATCTGTTCTACATTTAATTATAAAATTATTTTAATTAGATAATCTTTACAAAATTTGCCTCTTAGCTTTGCCTCCTAGCAATTGCCTCCAAAAATCTTACATTGACAAAGTGGTAGAAAACAATATATGAAATACCATTTACTTATATATCAATTGTAATCATTTTCAAGGGAATTATATCTGTGTCTTATACTGCATGTAATTTTGCAAAGGATATCCTGAATGGTGGGCATATAAATGAAAACTTGAAAGTTATGATTTTTCCAGTCTGCTTATTTTTTTGCAAAGAGTTTCTAGAAATAACAGCCCTGGGTGGAGACTACACACAAACACACACACACACACACACACACACACACACACACACACACACACAAAGTAAAACTGTAAATAAGTAGCATTGATCTTGAAAACAAAGAGCAATATCGTGCCTCAATGCCTGACAAAGCTGATGAGTTCTCAAAGCTAACAACACTAAAACACTGATGCGTGATTTAACAGGACAAGTAAGATGCTGTTTGGTTAAGGTATGCTGGATTTCAGATAGTCTTCAGTTAATGACTTGAAAGCAAAACATGCTACACACAATTGTGTTTAAAACTGGTATCTGATTAATGATTGTACTTTCTTACCACAATTATGCCTATCTACAAAACGTAAAGCCTAATTTCTTCAGCCTGTTAGGCTGTGTGTTTCTATTTATGTCAGATGAAGGTGTTTAACACTTATTTGTGCAGGTAAAACACTATAGTGTTAGTGCAAAGGCTCAGCAGTCTTATAAAGCCTCTGATGACCTAGACAGTCATGCACACTGTCTAGATTCTAGAAGATATATTTATGTTCTTTTTGAACACTTTTCTCTGAAGACTTCCCCAAATAATATGCAAGACTGTGATATTAAATTATTGTAGAAGAGTAATTTTATAAATGAGTCGCGAAATTGTATGTAAGACACTCATTCGGGCATTAGCAGGCTGTCAGCTAAATACATTCTATGCTGAATTCTGTGCTGTGAATAATGTGTTACATTATTGCTGTAACAAAGTATCTGTGAAATATCAATTTAAATAAGTAAAGTGTTTTTTCTTGCTTTTTTCTTGTTATTTTTTGTTGTTTTGTTTTGTTTTGGTTTGGTTTGGTTTGGTTCATGGTTTGAAAAGTTTTTGTTTGCCATCAGTTAAATCCATTGTTTCTAGGAGCAGGGCAAGGCAGAAGGTACTACTGAAATTCTATTTACTTTCATATCAATTTTAATCAAGTTCAAAAAAATTATATTATATCTGAATCTTATACTTCGTATAGTTGAACAGTAGATCTGTTCAGGTCATGGAAGCCAGGAAATAGAGGCAAAGAAGACAGGTTACAAGGAAATCATATATATCTCTCAAGTTTAGAGCCAAAGAGGACCTTTTTAGTCTCAGAGCACAACACTATTTTATTATGTTAGTGTCAATGAAAAAATGGTGTTGATTCCTGGATTCAACAATTTTTGAAGCTACTTTTCAAATATTTGGAGGATTTCAATTATTTCTTAAAGCTTTCTGAAAAGTCTTCTGTGTTGTACCAAACGAAATCAGAGCTGATATTTCAAAATTCATTTATTTGATTAACAGAGATAATGGTTCTGGAAACCATGTTTTCTGTTAACGTTGGGTCTGGTTTATCTGACTCAGCAATCTAAATTTGGTGGAAAACAGGCAGTCTGTAATGCTCCATTTTATGTTTCCAGATTCTGTGGTCACTGTTTTCGCAGCTTAGCAATTGTCTGCACATACCCGAAACGTATGATGAACAGGGCGTTCAGCGTCCATTTAGCCATACCTAAGTTTATTATGACAGCAGGCAGAGTCGCACAGCTATACTTAGCCACGCCTTCCTTTTACACATAAACAGAAGCTTAAAGGAATAGAGTCACGAAAGGCACAAGGACTGCAGACACACTATCTAAAATGAATCTCAACTGCACTACCAAATGACATGAAGTGGTGAAGTAACTTAATTCCCTAATGTTCAAATCTGTTTTGAGGCTTAATGACAATGACGTGGTGGTGGCAGAGCAGTGCCTCACTCATGGTAAATACAGTAAGTGGGTTAGCCATTATGACTACTCAGCAGACCGCACATGCTGCAGAGCAGCACTAGACTGGATGCTTCAGTCCGAAGCACCAGATTATAACTACTTTTCTCTTGTTGCCTTTCTCCTTACTCCATTGTAAACCACACTACCCACAAGGAGGATGTGTCTTGTATTTAAAGAATGGTCTGCTGAATGCAGCAATGGTCTCATCTTAATAAGAAAAGGGTGCATGGTCTATGGCCACAAAACCTTTTCCCTTTTCTAAACCTACCAGTAAAAAAAAATCAACTTTAATTTTAATAATTACTCCTATGTATAAACAAATGAAATAAAAATGAAAATACGAAAAGTTCTCTCTCTCTCTCTCACACACATATATATGCATATACATGTGTATGCATATATAGGCATATATATATACATGCGTATGTGTGTGTGTGTGGAGAGAGAGAGAGAGAGAGAGAGAGAGAGAGAGAGAGAGAGAGAGAGAGAAGGTATAATCTTATTAAATTAAAAGGGAGATGAAGCAACATGCATTTGAAAGAAAGACAGGCTGGCAAAGATAGATGAATGATAAATATTCATTTCATGTGTTGGATGCTAGGAAAAAATGTAATTATATGTTAATTTGAAAAAATAAAATAAGATTAAAATAAACTTACAAAATAAAATAGCTCTTTTGAGGTCTGAGCAAAGACTATAAAATGCAAATTAAATAGCAGATACAAAAGTCCACAACATAAAATGTGGTCTCTTAATCTACAACTGTACTTAATTCAGTCTGAAAAGAAACTCCAGGCAATTAATAAATCAATTTAATAAAAATAAAATTTTCTTATAAATTATTGTTTAAAAACACATTCCTTGTATGTATTCACATACTTCAATAAACATGCCTATAACCTGAAACAACCTTTGCTCATTATATTAAGTTACCTATATTTTTATTATTTATTTAAAGTAATAATACTTATTTCTGATATAATCCTAACCCTAACCCTAACCTTAAAGATTAAAGATTTTTGTAAAATCTTTTTACTATATAACCTATTTATAATAATATGTTTGAATTTCATTATTCAATTACAAAGAAATTTTACTTGAAAAGTCATTTTCTATTGAGAGCATGATATACTTAATAATTCATATTTATTTTTTAAGAGCAATCTATTTAGTTAAATAAGAATATTAAAGAGACTGATGTTTGAAAATCACACAGGACACAGAGAATTCTGGCATTATGAGATGGTTATATTGAATGTACCCAAAGAAAAACATGTTCCAACCTCCTAAAGAAACTGATTCTGTAAGTAAAATATGACAGTATTAAATGCGTGAGATACATGAATTGGGAATTAAACACATTTTTACTCCGGATTGAAAGGTTTTTAAAATGCAGCTTTACTAGTTCACACATGTTATGCAAAGATTTAGTAACTAAATCATAAACCTAGAACAATAATGTAATTAGCCTTGGGGTGTAACTCAATGGAAAAACATATATTCCATCCGCTTAGCAGAGAGGGTGGATAGAAGAGAGAGAGGAAGGGAGGACAGGAGTGGGAAAGAGGGAGGAAGGAGGAGAGGAAGAGCGAGCATTATTAACATTATGAGAAGCTTTTATATCTGTATTGATGATTTTTCATACTTAACTATAGTTAGAATAACTAAGAAATATTACTGAAAGGAATTTCTTAAAATTTCTCATAAATCTTATTGCACATACTAGCCAAGATAAATGTACTGACAATGTGAAATTTATACTAATTGCTTAAAATAATCGGAGAGGTTTCTTGTTGTAAACGTTAAAAAAAAATAAAGTAGAAAAAAATCACCCAAACTATAAAAATATGAAACATTAACTAATTAATCTTTCAGGAACAGTTTTTAAAATAAAAGTTAAATTATATAAGTAGATGAGTTTAAGATTCCTTTTTATTTTTAATTGAACATATACATGTGTATGTGTGAATTTGTTATGTGTATGTGGTTAAGTACAAAAGAAAAAGAGAGTATTGGATACCCTAAATACTGAGTGACTTGATATGGGGAGATTTGGAAAAGGAAAAATTCTCTTAACTATTGAGCATCTACCTTGCCCTATAATTTGATGATTTTTACCAATATTTGAGTTACTATTATTACTTGAACCTATCTCCTGTAACCAGGCAAGAAGACTTCCACTGGTTAGACTGGCACAACAACTTCCACATAAAAAACCTTTAACTTATAATTTTTCCTGCCTACAAGATGTGCTGGAGTAAATGTGAAACAGAACTTGTGGAAATGGCCAACCAATGACTGGTCCAGCTTGAGATCCATGCCACAAGAAGGAGTCCACCCCTGACATTACCTGGAGGGCCAGGACCTAGAGTCTGTATAACCCAGAGACCTAGAATATAGAATAATTCCTAATGATATTCTGCTATACTCATAGATTGATGCCTAGCCCTGTAGGCTTCCATTTTTAAAAACATACTTTTAATAAGGGTTCTCACCTGCTTCGATCTCACGTCTATCTCACCATCGAAAGGTAGAAGAGAAAAGATAGTAAACGTGGACCTGTTTAGAAGTAGTAGTTCCTATATCAGTGAGAGGAAAGGCCCTTCATCCTGGGGAGGCTTATTGCCCCAGTGTAGGGGGATGCTAGAGAAGTGAGGTGACAGTGGGTGGATGGGTGCAGCAGCAACCTCCTAGAAACAAAGGAGAGTGGAAATGGGATGGGGGCTTGTGGAGGGGAGACCACCAGGAAGTGAAAGAACATTTGAAATGTAAATAAATAAAATAACCAATAGAAAAGTATTAAGATGAAATACATATTCTTTCCTACAAGGTGTCTATGATAATGATGTTTATTACAGTAAAGAATATCAAATTGGGCAGTAAAAAAAAAAAAAAAGAAGAAGAAGAAGTAGTAGTTCCTTTGGGTCAATTCCAATTTCTGTTTGTCAGGATACCAGCAGTCTATGATAGCAGTGTCAGGATAACAAACATGAATTTGCAGTGATTGCACAATCCAGCAGAAAATGCCAGTCCTTCACTAAATTGACACAAATCAGTGGGGGAAACCAGGACCAGCATGAATGCCAGGAGTTCTCTGCTGTGCCTCTCTCAATGAAGTGAAGATCAGCGAAGATGAAGACTCACACCAGAGAAGTATTGCAAGACTTTCTATGCAACCAAGCCATCACAGTTGGTTGAGTCCTATTTATACTTTCTCCAAACATCACAGGACTTGCCTCAGCAAAACATCAGGTGAGTTGTCTTTACCAGTGCATCTGTATTACATGACCCAAACTAGAAACTTCCACTTCATAGCCCAACTCTCATCAGAGAGGCTTCACCCAGCAATTGATGGGAACAGATGCATAATCTCATAATCAAACATCTGGGACCTCTGGGGAATCCTATGAAAGGTGGCGGGGGTGGGGGGGAGGATTGTAAGAGCCAGAGAGGTCAAGAATACCACAAAAAAACCTTCAGAATCCACTAACTTGGTAGAAAGGGGCTTGTAGAGACTGAATCAAAAACCAAGGAGACAGCATGGGGCTTACCTAGGCCCTCTGCATATATGTTACAGTTGTGAAGCGTGCCTTTGTGTGAGATTCCTAACACTGGGAGCAGGGTCTGTCTCTAACTGTTGCCTGCCTGTAGGACTTTTTCTTCTTACTGGGTTACCTGTTCTCTCCTTAATAGGAGAGAGGATACCTCGTCTTCAACTTGGTAGACCATGGCTGGTTGATATCTGCTTTATTGTTCCTGAGGAGGAAGAGAAGTGAATGGGGGTGGGGAGTGGAGAGATTGGGGAGAGGAACTGGGAGGAGGAGGAGGAAGAGGAGRAACAGAAGAAGAAGGGGAAACTGTGGTCAAGATGTAATATAGAATGTAAATATTTATATATACACATAAATATATATAAGTATAAATAAAAATATACAACCTGCAGAAGCATAAGATTATTTCATTCTTTACCATCCTCCAGATATGTCTTATTTTTAGCAGTGTATTCCAACATATGGACTAGTGAGTCATTTTTGTGCTGTTTCCAATATAAATGATAAATTCAATCTGTAAAACCTCCATGATCTTCTATGTGGAACATATTGTATGATAATTTTAGTGTTGTGTGGAGCTCAAAAAAAGGGAGGTGGCATTCCCCAGGTAAGAGCAACCAACTGGCTGCCCAATCCCAAGTGGTCAAACCAAAGACATACGTACAAGTAACACTGTACAGACTCAGCAAGTTATTTGCGAATAATACATATAGGTATGCAATAGGAATTGATGAAAAATAGGTCACAAATTTGAGGGAAAATATGGAGTGATGCATGGGGAGGGTTTGAGGGGAGAAAAATGATGGGAGAAATACTGTAATTAAAACATTCTCTTTTTTAATATCAAAAATGTTTTAAAATATATTGAATACCTACATAGATGATATGAATGACTATGTCAACTTTGTTCACATCTACTAAACTCATTTTCTAATACAGTGAGAGTTTAAATGATGTCGACAGTTTGTGTAGAGGGTGGAATAGTATTACTACAACAATAATCAAGATTTCAGTGATTTTTTTCCTCTCCAAGACACCAGTTCTGCTAACTTCATGATCATCCAAGGTGTCTTGACAAAACTGAGTGTTTCTATCTGTCCTAGATATCAACTTGGCAAAAACTTGAGTCAGCTGAGAAGAAGAAACATGTGTTAGTGCATTGGCCTATGAGCAAGTCTGTGGAGGTTTCCTTCATTAAAGAATGTGTGTGGCCAGCCTAAGTTGAGCAAGCCATGAGGAGCAAACAGTAATCAATGTTCTCCCTGTTCTCATCTCAAGTTCCTGCTGAGGGTGCCTGAGTTGAACTCCTGCCTTGGCTTCGATTGACAAGGTTCTGTAGTTTATAAGCTGGTGTAAAGCTTTTTCTATGCAGGTTGGTTTTGGTAAATGTTTTACTGGATCAACAGAAAAGCAATCTATGAGCCATCTCATTCTCCTGAATTCCTCATATTCCTTTATAATAAACCATATACTTATCTGTGGACTTGTAGGACAACTGGAACTTTATTCAGCAGCAGCAGCAGCAGCAGCAGCAGCAACAACAACAACAACAACAACAACAATCCTACAATGAAAGAAAATAAAAGCAAACTGCAGTAGTACCCAAAAAATGGTACAGAAGTAATCCGGGCTGTAGCAGCATGTTCTTTACTACCCGCCCCAATGTTCTGGGTTTCTGAATGTAATACACACTCACGCAGCCTTTGTATGTGGATATACCTTAAACAGCTCAATAGATGGGCCACTTCCTAACCTTCATATAGCTCTCCCCATATTCCCGAGTTATTAATTACTAAAAACCTGTATTCCATATTTGCTGCGCTAGGCCCAGATAGCCCTCTTGGGGCCACTTCCCCTCCCCCTCTACATGCTGGCTATGGTATCTGTCCTGCACCTTCTAGGGTGCAGTGTCTTCCTTCTAGCATGGCAGCATGAGATGCCTCTCCTTCTTCCTGCATTACTTGCCTGAAAATCCTAAAGTCCCGCCTCTGTCTCCGGGCCTAGCCATTGGCTGCTGGCAACTTTATTTGCCAATCAAAACCAACTGGGGCAAGGTTCCTTCAGGTATGTGTGGATTCTCATGCAATTTTGGGGACCCAAATTAACATAACACAACCAGCATTAGAAAAAACCCATAATATTTCCCCTTTTGTCCTTTAAAAAGACCTTTACTCTTAGATATACATTGAACATAATTATAACAGTTATATAATCTTTAGTGTATATGTTATACACTAACAATATCCAGTCCATTAATTTTGTCAATTTCGAGAAATTACTCTGTCATCAATCCCAACTTAAAGAGTTTACAATTCTATACTTGAATTATATTTTTATTTTAACTTGCATTCCCATCTGAAAACCATCTTTTCATGTCTAGATCTCTCTTAATGTAATGTTTCATCATCTTTTCTTCAATGTTTAATTTCTTAAAGAATTCTCTGGTGTAGGAACTTACAGAAAATTTCAATCTCCAAAAGGTTATTCTTCTCAGACTAGACACCTTCTAAAGTCTGCTAGAAAATTATTTTTGGCATCCTGACTATAATTTCCAAAAGAAGCTGGCTCTCATTTTTTTTAGGATAAAGTATCCTCCATCATCAAACCATTAGCCTGAAACTATGCTTTATAAACTGAGCTGGATATTTAGTAATTTTCCAGGCAGGTAACTCAGAGCCAAAATTTTGTCCTAGGTAAAATTGAGTAAAGCACAGTATGTAGCAACACAGTAATTCTCACTCAGGCTACATGTAGGGCAGGTTGCAATGTCTCATCAAAGGTAAAATCACCGAATTATCGGCTGCTTTGCAATAATAAATAATGGCTTCTTCTTTATGCTATCTCACACGGAGCTTCAATCTCTCACTTTGATTTCCTATTTTGCGTTGTGAAATGTGAGACTTAGAGATTCATTAGAGAAAGCAGAACACAGAAAGAACAAGAGTCACATACAGGTTCCTATATATTTTTGCTTTAGATGTCCTTTAGGTAGCTCTGATACACTCACAAGGAACCCAGAAATACTTCTTCCCCCCAACCCCCTGCCTCACCCTATCGTAACTACCTCTCAGAATTTAACAGAATGCTCTAAAGGTGAGAATACTCAATTTTCCATGATACATCCCACCAACATCCATCCTCCAGAAACTAATTGCCTTTCATTTCAAAATTGAAGCCCTTGTTCTTGGGGGAGAGGAAATATTTTATCCATATATTTTGATCCTTTGGTTGTATATGATATCCATTCCATTGTCTTACTGTGGGGAAGCTTGTAGTTTGGAATTCTCTAGTTTGGAAAGTCTTCGTGTTTGAGGAAACTTGATACTGGCTAACCACTGAGGTAACCAACTTGGGACTTGAATAGTGCCTTTCCATGGAGTGTTACTGTGCTTTAACACTGTGAAACTGAAATAAGAGAGGAGATAAGAATAGGAAGAATATTCATTCTTTACAGTTTCATTTTCTCCATTCTAGTATTTCTCATTTCATATGTTCTAGACATACTTCTAATTGTTTTGCATGGGTTATTTTGTCTAATTTTCCTAAAAGTTAATAGTACTCCATTGTGTATATATACCACAATTTTTGTATTCATTCCTCCATTGAGGGACATCTGGGTTCTTTCCAGTTTCTGGCTATTATAAATAAGGCTGCTATGAACATTGTGGAGCATGTATCCTTATTGCATGCTGGGGARTCTTCTGGRTATATKCCCAGGAGTGGTATGRCWGGGTCCTCYGGAAGTATCATGTCCAGTTTTCTGAGGAACTGCCAGACTGATTTCCAGAGTGGYTGTACCAGCTTGCAGTCCCACCARCAGTGTAGGAGTATTCCTCTTTCTCCACATCCTCACCAACACCTGCTGTTTCCTGAGTTTTTAATATTAGCCATTCTGACTGGTGTGAGGTGAAATCTCAGGGTTGTTTCTTGTATCAATTACTTCCCATCAGGCCTTCACATACCTCTTTTATGTCTCTGCTGAAGCATCTTTGAAGCTAATTTTGATTCTACTCAATTTGCCCTTGTGTATTTAGTTATCTGATCTCATTTTCCTATCTGTTACTTTTGGAATTTTTAAGGTCTACATATTTCTTGCTATGTGTTTCATTGTAATTATTCTCACTAGATAAGAATGCAAGCTTCATTAGGAAAAATATTTACCATGTACTCCAGTGCTACTTCTATATTTTAGTCATTAGTATGAGAAAATTGGTTTAAAAATCAGAGCTCCTGTTTACTAGTTCTGATTGTATACAGAAATCCTCTATCTTCAATGAAACTTTGTATTCTTGTGGGTTTTTTTAATCTGTATTTGACATTTAGTATTGGAATGTTTGATTTCCTTATATACAGTTGGTAGCAATCTTTCAATGGATATATAGTTAATAAATACTATATCTTTATTAAATTTGCTTTGTTCTTTATTTCTTTCATTACAGAGAAGCATTTTAGTCACATTTATCAATGTGTGTGTGTGTGTGTGTGTGTGTGTGTCTGTGTGTGTGTGTATGTGTGTGTAGAAAATAGAAAAGTTAGGGAAAGAGGGGACATTGTACAATATATAACATTACTGATTGATAAAAGGCATAAGTGTGAGAGTATGAAATAAAATTTGCAAGGAATATGTATTTTATTATTATCAATTTATTATTTATTTATTATAATTTATCTGTAAGTATCTATAGTCAATTTTATGAGTAAAGTACCTTTGCCATCCAAATTCTATACTGGAAGAAAATGAGTTAGTTTAGCCATGCCATAAAATCTGACAGGATCTTCTATTCACTGAACTGCAGGACATTTGCTGAGAATGTTCTTTACAGTCTGGATCTCAGAAGAAAAGAGCACTGAGAAAAAAGCATGTAATTTCTCTAATGTTCTTGCCAAAAACTGCATACTCTAAATCTAATCATGAGAACACATCAGCCAAACTCAAATAGACGAATACTCTAAAAAAGAGCTGACCAGCACACTTCAAAAGACACAAATAGCACTTTTTACAACAACCCTCCATTCAGTGTCCTGTATTTGTTCCTAATCTTGCAGAGTCATCATAATTATGAAGCTCATAAAAGGCAGAAATTTCTGATTATCAGAATTTCAAATAAGAAAAAATAAAATAGCATGAATAGAATGCAATTTGTGCATCCATTAAATTGTAAACTTATTCAGTCTTAAAATATTCGATAATTTGAAAAGTAGATTATTCAATACAAAGAAAAGATGCCTCATATAATACATATCTTGTTTTAAATTATTGATAATACCAAAACAGGAAAGTGAGAAGGGGTGAATAGGGGAACGGGGGCGGGGAGGGGAGGGAAAAAGACATATGGGACATTGGGGGATGCGGGGAAACCAGGAAAAAGGGAAATGAAATGTAAATAAAGAATATATCCAATAAAATAAATAAATAAAAAAATATTGATAATTTTTTTAGAGATCTGTAAGTATGGTATAGCTGCCAATATGTCAACCAAATCTATCTCTTCCAAAAAAAATGTCAAGTCTTTGGTAAAGATCTTGTGTCCGTTAGCACCAAACCTATGTATCTGTTATCTAAAATTAGTTTAAGTCTTCCAATATATCAGAAGGTCAGCAATTTAGAGACATGATTCAGAGAAGACTAGAGATTTCTAAGTGTTTTGCAGTTCTGAAAAAGAAAGTGTGACTATAACATTTTGGTTAAGTGTTCCTCATTAAGCTGGATTCATTAAAATGCCCAAGTTACAACCTAGGTATTCAAGTTTAGTATTTAGTTTTCATATCATGTTCTCTGTAACTTTTGTCAGCTTGTAATTTCTCTACTTCATTTTGTCTCCAAGATTGTAGGTTTGGGGTAGATAATTTTTAATCTCTTAAAAAAAAGTTCCCATTGAAGGTATAGTTCTGCTATGTGCCAATGGACAATTCTAAAACTGGGAAATTGGTTAATAAAAGAGAAATGAAATTTCAGTGTCCTAAGCTTAAAAGGCATGATGAACTACTAACCTGAGGGTAAAACTTTCCTTTTGTTTTCTTTTCCTTTCTAATTCTATGGTTTGTTCCAAATACAACTGTCAACCTAAAATATCAGTCACCTTAAAAGTGAAAGAGGAAACCGAAAAGGGAGAAGAAAGCAAAGAAGGAAGGAGGAAGGCATGGAGAGAGAAAAAAAACTGACCACACCAATCCTAGATGTCAAATACCTAAATTCAATGGATATGTATTTCACTTAAAACTTGAGGACTCCTGGGACAACACCTGCTACCTCGTAAAAACCCTAACTCTTAATTGTGTTGGGATACCAAGCTACATGGTTTTGCTACGATTCAAGGTCTTATGCAACGATAAGGGAGGTGTTTGGTAACTGGTCCTCTGCTACTCATTCATAGTAGC
>BDUI01000189.1:32214-46897 GCA_002335545.1 Apodemus speciosus
CTGGAACTCACTCTGTAGACCAGGCTGGCCTCGAACTCAGAAATCCGCCTGCCTCTGCCTCCCAAGTGCTGGGATTAAAGGCATGCACTACCACCGCCTGGCCTCAGAACTGCATTCTTAAAGGAGCAATGATGCTCAGTGCCAATAGATCAGATCGGTGGTCAGAGATGTGGTTACGCTGCTAAAAGACTGAAATTGGGAGTCTTGGCTGCTGCCTTTAGCAAGGTCTTTCCTCCAGATCATTTTGAGTCTGCTGTTTCCACCTTGCATTGTAATAGAATTTACAAAATTACAATTGGTATTGACTTCTGAACCCACCTACCACATACACAGCAGGAGAACCCTTGGATGTCTGGCTTATGATGCATCAGAATTCTAATGCTTATATGAAGTTCTAATGCAGAATTCTAATGAAGCTTATATGAAATCAATTGGCTCCAAAAAGAAAGCATTAAAGGCAATAGCTTATGTGATTAACTGATTAACAAACTTACTTAGGAAATGTAAATTTACATATGAATAAGAAGACGGTAAGCCCTGACCCCGACCTGAGACAGCAAAGCTAAATCAACCAGTGGTTTTGTAAACCTGGTTTTGTAAACCTGCTTGTGCCTTCAGAAAAGGGTGACATCTGCTCCTCTCCTGAAAAGTGACCACCAATATTCCCTCATACTGCAAGTGTGTTTGCTAAAGATAACTGTTTTAACTAGAACTTGCAAATTTCAGCCTCTATTAAACTTGCTTAGCTGGGGGTGGGTGGGAGAGGATTTCCTTTGGGGGAGGGGATAAAGATCATCCTAAAATGGTCACAAGATGATGAGACTGTCTGACCCCATATAAGCCATGAAACATCTGAACAAGTCTGGGCCTCTCTTAGCAATAGATAGAGGCTACAGCTGTGCATTAAGATTTTCCTTTATCTCCAAGTGGGGAGTACGCGCCATAGTTTTATGTTAGTTTGACACAAGCTAAAGACATTTGGTAAGAGGGAATCTCAAGGAAATGCTTCCATATGTAGTCAAGCCTGTAGGGCATTTTCTTAATTGGTGATTCAAAGTGGAGGGCCGAGCCCATGATTGATGGAGCCATGTCTGGGTTGGTGGTTTTGGGTTCCAAGAAAGCAGGCTGAGCAAGCCAGTAAGCAGCACCCTTTCACTCTGTATCAGCTCCTGCCACAAGGTTCTTGCCCTGCTTGAGTTCCTGTTCTAACTTCCTTCAATGCACAGAGATATGGAAGAGTAAGCTGAATAATTCTCTCCCCAACTCCCTGAGTTGCATGGTGCTTTATCACAGCAGTAGTAACCCTAAGGTAGAAGGCTGAGGTCCCCAGCCTCTATACCATGTAGGTTCTGGAGATCAAGTTCAGGTTGTCAAGTCTGGCAACTGACATCTTAACCCACTGTGTGCTCTTGCTGGCTCTCATTGTAAGACTTGATTTAAATTTTGGTAGGTCATATGTTTCTAGGAATTTATCCATTTCAGCCTTTCAAAATGTAGGTTTTATTTTTAAATTTCTTTGAGACAGGATTATTTTTTTCATAGTCCCGGCTATCCTAGAATTATCTGTAATTCAGGCTGGCCTCAAACTCAAGAATTTTGCCTGCCTCTGTCTCCCAAGTGCTGGGATTAAAGGTGTGTGCCACCACTGCCCAGCATGAATGTAGGTTTTTAAAATCTTCCCTAAGGATCATCTGGATTTTATTAGTATCTGTTGTAATGTTTTCTTTTTCATGCGGTTTTGTTGATTTGAGTCTTATTTTGATTAGTATGCCCAAGGACTGGTCAATTTTATACCTGCAAAACAAATTCATTTGAAAACATTCCTGTTCTACTTTTTGTCTCCATTGTCTCTGCCATTATTTTTATTTATCCTTCCTTACTTGGGATTTTACTTCCTCTCCTAAGACCATGAAGCACATCATTAAGTTATTTGGGTTCTTCAAAATATTTTATTTTGCAGTACTAAAATATGTATCATGTCTACTAGGCAAATGGTCAATCTTGGGCTATTCCCAACTCCTTTTAAGTTTTATTTTCAGGTAGTCTCATTAAGTTGCCAGGATCATCTTTCATTTGTGACCCTCCTTCATCAGGCTCCTAAGTAGTTGGGATAAATTATGAGGTCTGGCTTGAGTTCTGATTTTAATTTTTTAATGTAAACAGCCAAAGCTCTAMACTTTCTTAGAAATGTCTTTGTTGGGGCAAGATGGATAATTGGGCAAGGGTGCTTTATGCTAAGTTCGACACCTTGATTTGGATATCTAGGACCTACTTAGTGAAAGCAGACTCCATTATTGCCATCCTTCCATAGGCACATTACATAACATAGTCTACACACACACTCACTCCAAAACAAAGACATCAACATAGTATTTTTTTCTTCCAAAGAAATACCTTTCTCCAAATGGTTGTTAAGCTGTATCTCCATTTTCTCGTAGTTTTAAAATTCCTTTGACCATTTTTTTTTCAGTGATACACTGATCATTAACTTGAGGTACTAATGTCACCCACTAATAGCCATCTCTTTGTTCAGTATCTATGAAAATGGGCAGTGAGTGTATATTACAGTTATTTGATCTTGATAAATTAGTATAATTTTCATTTCCTTATTGGCTAAAAAAGTAACTACTTCAGCATGTTTTCAATTTCTATTTGCTTGACATTGACTTCCATTCTTTCACTTTCAGTCTCTGTGTCTTTGCTGTTAAGGTATGCCTATTTTTGTAGAGAATCTGCCGGAATATCTTACTTTTAAATTGTGCCTGCCTTTTTTGAGTCTTAGTTAGGGTTTCAATAGGTGTGATAAACCACTATGACCAAAAGAAGCTTGAGAAAGAAAAGGTTTATTTTACTTTATAGTTTGTAAGTCTATTTCTGTAGGAAGCCAAGGATTAATGGTGCTTACTGGCTTATTCCTCTTGGCTTGCTCAGCCTGCTTTCTTATATTACTCAGAACTACCTGCCCAGAGATGGTACTATCTACAATGAACTGGGCCCTCTGACATCATCTACTAATGAACATACCCTTACTTACAGACAAACCTTATGGAGCCCCTTTCTCAATAGTTTCTTTCCAAAAGACTGTAAATTAACCAAGATAAGGAGCTATGAAAATTTCCATTCAGTTATCAAGAGAGGTTTGTATTTCTCTAATTTTGTTGTTTTCCTCAATGGCTGTGGTGTTTATTGCTTTCTTTCTTCTTCAGATTGGGGTTTTGCTGGTGTCTGACTTTGAATGAGGGTTATTTTAAGGTGTGCCTATGTGCACAAGTTAAAGTGCTTACAGAAAGAAGCTGGAAGAATGTGTCAGATTTCCTAGACCCAGAGTTAGAGTTGGTTGTGGCTCACCAAACAGGTGCAGCAAGCAATCTTCACTACTGAACCATGTTTCCAAATCTCTAGACACGATTCCTTAGTTCTCCTTTGTTCATCAGTCCTCTGTGAAATTTATTCTTTGCTGTTTGCCTCCCCCATGTAGATTTGTTTTTTTTCTGCATTGTTGGCTTTGGTGTTCATGAACTGCCTTTAGTTTGTCTTTTCTTGAAATGTCTTCAATTCTTCAATCTTTTTTTAAAAAAATATTTATTTTGTATATATGAATACACTGTTGGTATCTTCAGACACAACAGAAGAGGGCACTGGATCCCATTGCAGATGGTTGAAAGCTACCATGTAATTGCTGGGAATTGAACTCAAGACCTCTAGAAGACCGGCCAGTGCTCTTAACTGCTGAGCCATCTCTCCAGTCCCTCTTTATCAATCTTAAGAGGCAAAGAATGAATATAGAAATCTTGATTGGCAACTATTTCAAGTTTTGAAAAACAACTAGTTCACAATTTATTGGTTTTTAGGATTTCTGTTGAGATCTAATGTGATGGGTTTGCCTTTGCAAGTAAATATGCATTTTCTTCTTGCTAGTTTTAATAGTCTCTTTGTTCCGTAGTTATGGCATTTTAACTTTATGTCGTGGAAATACTCTTCTCCCATACTGATTACTCGGAGTTAATGCTGCTTGTATTTCAAGATTTATTTTTTGTAGATCCAGGAAATTTTTTGCTATAGTTTCATTGAGTATTTTTTATGCTTCTCATCTTTGCTATCTTGCATTCCATGGATCTTCAGTTTTAGACCCAGCTTTAGTCACGAGTCTGGCACAACATATATACTGCTCCCTCAATGATGGAGTCTTACCTGGGTGCCAGAACAGAGTGACAAAGGATTCAGGTCACAGCTCAGATTTACAAGTCTGTCTGTCCCAAATGAAAATTACATGTAGATCTAGGACAGAGGAACCCTGTCTTGAAAAACAAATGAACAATTGCATGTAGAGAAAAACATGTTTAAATATAGATCAATTTCTTTGTTACCCTGTTAATTTCTGTTTCTCATGTCTTTACCTTTTTCTGCTTTGGCAATTGGGCTACTTAATGACCTCAGACCAAAAGATAGGGTCAAGCCATAAACAGGTTAGGTTGTGACTTTGCTTCAGAGTAAGGCATTGCAACAATAGTAAAATAAGCCTTCACTTCTGCTGAAATGTACAATCCTGGAAATTGCCAAAAGGCTGCTGCTATGAGCAACCACACATGATCTTAGGTAGGGGGGAAAGGCTGCTTTTGAGAGGAACTAGCCTCATCATAAAGGGAAATATGAGGAATTAAAGAAAACTGGTGAGCAATTGTTAATTTTTTTTTTTTCTTGAACATAAAACATCACAGTGATGCATTTTCTCCCAGCACTTGGGAAGCAGAGGGGGTGGCTCTGTGAGTTTGAGTCCGGCCTGGTTTAAAATGAGACCTTGTCTCAAACAAAACCAATAAAACCCACCAAAACTACTATCAGTTAACAAGTTATCTGAAGAACAAACTCTCAAGGGCAGCAGAAAGGAAACTGTCCATAATCCTTGCCCAAAAGCAGCAACAGGGTGACCACAAGGCTGATTTTGAATAGTTTATTAAAGGAAAGGTGAAGCATCAGTTTCAAATTGTACAAAAGGAAAAAAAACCATCATATTGCAAATGTACAATTTACAGAATTACTAGCAAAACCAATCAAGGAGACACTGAAAATACAAAAAATTTGATTGACTTCAAACTGAACTTGGAAACCCACTGGAGTAGAGATTAAGCCGCCTTTGTTGTTGCATGGTAGTCTGTAACCCTTAAATCAGCATGTGTTGTTCACAGGAGACTGTCAGGCAAAGATAATCTGTGCTTATTCCAGGGCTCCTCAAACTGGGTCCCTGGCCAAGAACTATAGTGAGGCAGGGCTGAGGTGTACAGTCCATTCATTCCTGCCCCTTGAGTTCCAGTGAAGCCCACATTTCTAGGAGAGAGCGAGGCCCCAGATGTCTTAACTGGAGCGTAGGACTTGCTGAGTTAGTAGGTAAAACATTTTTGGTGACTAAGATTTTTTTTTTTTTTAAATCTCTGAACTGTACAAATGTTGAGAAAAATCTTGTCTACTAAAAGGATGAATAAAATCATGTTTTATTTTCCCCCACAAAAGATAATCATAGAGTTCATATACTTTTAAAAAATGTTCATTTTTGGTAAAAAGGAAAGCCTCTCAATTCTGTTGCAGCTATTTAAAAAACCAGCCTATTAACAGCTGTGGACAGACTGGTTTAGAAATTTGGAAGCCTACACTAAAATCAGGGAAAAGCTATGTGGACTTTAAAACAATAGCAAGTCATAAAAGTAAGCTGATTGTAACTCTAAGCCACTGAAGACTGTCCCAACGATTCAGAATTTCTTTCTTCAAAAGAATTTTTCAAAAATTCTTCAAAAGAATTTTTCTTAATATGCACACTTAACACTGAAATGTAGGTGTATTTCATGGTAAGCTTAGAATGCCCCCTCTAAGCACAGACTTCTATGCAGCACATCCGTCTAAGATTGGTAAACATTTCACAACATTAGCGGGTTGAGGGGATACTGAGTGCATGGGAAGAAGACAGTTCCGTTACATGTCTTAAAATTACTTCTGAATGGCAAAGAAAAATTTCATGATTCTAAGAAAATGGAAGTCTGTGTAATGTAACTTTGGCAGGGCAGGAAACAAGTGTTAACAACAGTGAGACTGATAACTTGAGAACCATTTTTGTTTTACTGAGAATACTTTATTTGCTGGTAGAAGTTGCTAAAAATGCACAGAACAAAGACCAATAGAAAATGCACTGTATTTGAATCTCACTATTCTATAGAAAATGAACGTTGTACAGCGTCTGTTGGAAAATGGCTGCATGGGCACTTATTTTATGCCCACTTATAAATAAAAATAAACCTTTTTATTCAAGAGTATATAAAATCTGGGGATTCACATCCATCCACAGAGGGCATGTGGTTTTTGGCAGAGATGCACGATGTTAGAACTCTATTTTAGCTGGTCCATGCTCTGTTCCTTCCATGTCTGTTTTACAAGGTCAACAAAACCCAGCGAGCTCCAAAAACACTCTTCAGCGATTAGAACGAGCTGCTTACTCATAGTTTAATAAAAATGGTTAGCTTTTAAAACATAAAAAGGCAAAATGTTAAAACGGTTTTTAAATTGTACAACAGGAAAATAAAGTTAAAAATATTTTTTTTTACTCAATGCTGAATTTTCATAAAACAGGTGTATAACAGTGTTTATTTTGACAGCTGTTTTAAAAATTTAAAATATCTTCCTCCTTTCAGAAAAACACACACACATCTGTACTGAGATAAGTCCAACATTAGAGTACAAATGATTTTTTTGGTCAGTCTTTCCAAGGTGACATTCACCAACATTTCCATGGGTGACTGACATGCTGCTCTGTCACTGCAAAAGGGACCAACCTTTAATCATTTGATTACAAAACAAATCTGATCACATCAAAAGTGTTTCTTCCCCCATACAAGCTATCACAGTATATAGGCCTCTAGCTCTAAATAATAGAGTTCCAGATTTGTAAATTTTCTTCAGACTTCAGAACATAGGCATTCCAAATCCCTAGAAAAAAATGAGAAGTACAATTATTTTATATATCCCCAGGGCCAAGAAACCATAAATAAAAAGCAGTAATGATTTGATATTTACTGAATCATCTTCTATGATAGCTGCAGAGTCAAAGAAGTCTGGCCTTAGCTCAGCTCTCTCTCGGCGATTTCTTGATGGGGGCTGAAAAGAGAATAATTATTGTTCCTATGAGATAAACTGTACTAATAGCTAACATTTTTGACAATACATAAACACGTAGAAACATTTAAAAAGGAGAATAAGAATCTGGATTCTATATAAAGTATAGATTTTAAAAATGCAGCAGTATTTGAGTTATCAAAAGACAAAGGGTTTCAATTAGTATACTTTTTGTTTTGTTTTGTTTTGTTCTTAAGTGCCAGGGTCTCRCTGTAGCTTTGGCTGGCCTGAAATTTGCTGTTGGAGACCAAGTTGGCTTCATGTTAAGACACCTTTCTACTTCTGCCTATGGAGTGCTAGGATTAAAGGTATGTGCCACTGCTCCTGGCTTATTTTTGAAAAGTGTCTGCACGTGGTATGTGCCTGAGGAAACTAGAAGAGGGTGTTGGGYCCCCTAGTGCTAGACTCACTGACAGCTGTGAGTCATCCCAGTGGGGTATGGGAAATGAACACAGTCGTCTGGAGGGTAAGGAAGAGTGCCTAACTGCTTAGCCATCACACTAGCCCCAAGACTTAAAAAGTTCAACGAATAAACTGTATGTAAAAAATGTAATTTGGAATACCTTCCCTATTTGAATATAAGGTCTTCTAAAGGGTTTAAGGTAGTGAGAATTTTCAATAAAATGGGTTCAAATGACTGATATCCTTAGAAGGGGTAGCTTCTTAGGAAAAACCACTGCAAGACAGTGGCGGAGTCCTTTCTCCTTCTACGTTTGTCTTGGGGATCAGGCTCAGCAGCAAGCACCTCTACCTGATGATCCATTTTGCCAGCTACAAAGACACTGGAAGAAACCAGCCATCTACAAGCCAAGGAGCACTGAAAATCAACTGTTTTACTTGACTTGTGCCAATTCAAGCCACTCAAGACTGGTATCTGCTATGGCAGCTGGAGCTGGGATAAGCAGTATAACGAGCACTAATCTACCAGTGTAAGCAACTGTCAAATATCTAGTCAGTCTTATTTCACTGAGTCTATCAGATGTTTTCCTTCATGTCATTTCAGCTATAATTACATTTTTGTGTTAAGCATTAGCAATAACAATTTTCCTTTCCTTCTTGTTGGTCTTAAAGATTAACTCCGGGACCTTGAGCATGCTGTACATGTACCATGACCACAGTTCTGGCAGTTTATACTTTGAGACAGAATCTCAGTATGTAGTTCAGGCTAGTCTTGAACTTATAATCATCTTGTCTTAAACTCGTATCCCTTCCTAGGTGTTAAAGGTGTGTACCAACATGCTGGACTGTGCAATGAAAAAAAACAGCTCCATGCATTATTATTTATGAAAAAGTTTCTTTGAATCATGTTTAGCTAGTCTATATTCTTCTTATCTCAAAGATATTCTTTGTGAACTGAAAATACAAGTTCCATATTCTACATCTGACAATCAATGTTGGAACACAGTATATATTTCAGATTCCAACTTAAAATACCAGATGCCAAATTCACAAGCTGTGCCAAAAGATCAGGGGTATTTTTGAAAGAAAAAAAAAAAAAAAAAACCAGCTTCTTTTTGCTAGAATCCAAAGTATGATAGCTTAAAAGCAGCTTCAAAATACCACCTAATAAGCTAGCTCATCTTGATGTTCAATGATGGTCAGCATGCCTCACCTAGGCCTCTCTACAGCAAGAATACAAGTTTACACTCCAATCCCCTTATATACTATAAAAGAAAAACAAACTAACAAACCAGTACATTCCGTACCAAATCAATAACCATGGTGTCTTCAAATTCTTCATTCATGTCTTCCAACTGGCTCCGTGATGACATCATCACATCTTCAAAGATAGGCTCAGCATCTTCCTCCATTAGACCCCGGCTGGTAAAAAGGTGTTCAGAAAGCTGTTGAGACTCGCCCAGCTTGGAGTCCTAGGTCTTTCTTAGATAACACACTTTCTAATTATGACCTATAGACTACAAGTTATACTGAACTCAAAGAAAATTAGGATTACACCCAACAAAAGGATTATTCCTTTGGTTCACTCAAATGTTCACTTCAACTTAAAGGAAGTAGAATTAATTTTAATAAGAAAATATATATAAACAGTGAAATATTTAGGTGTTTATCAGTTTCCTCCAAATTTTGTTCAATTATATTTGAATTTTACAAATAAGGACCCCAGGAGACAGGTGTTTAGAGCATGGCTGTGTCTGTGACTCTGGAGAGTGGCAGCACTCCTCTGCAGTCATCCTGTGCTGAGGAACATATCCAGAACTCATTTCTGTGACTACTAAGAAGCAGAGAGCCCCAGGGCCCAGCACCCGCAGGCTGCTGTGTGCTTGTGGCGCTCAGCTAGCTGGACACTTACACGGCGTGCCGCACCCCAGCTCTCACTTTCATGTAGTTCATTCCCGTCCTGTCCTTCCGATTCAAGTCTTCTAACTTCGGTTGGCCTAACCAAGAGATCTGCATCTGGGGACTGAGAGAATACTATTATTTATTTTGTGCAACAGATAATGTATACATGGAATCAGCCTCATGCCATTGAAAAAATGGTTGGTTAGCTAAATCTTCATGTGAGGGACTTAACTTTATCCCATTGCTTGGTGAATAACAAAGTTAATTGCCTCCAAATATCACTAAGTCTCCACAGGAAACAGGTTAGGGTGCTATTAAATCTTACCCTATGTGTTAGCTTATGCCCCCAATCTCTGTTAAATAAAAGCATTCCCAGACTTCTGATTCAAGCTGCCATTCATGGTGTAGGCAGCAAGGCTGTAAAGAACATATGATGCTGGCTTCAGTATTCAAAAAAAAGCTATAACTCAGAAGTCCTTATAACACAGTTTCTCAGTGCGGTGAAATCAAATTTTCACCTGTAGTCTATATTTAAAGGAACACAGGAAACAGTACACATATGCCCCTGTTCCCATCTTATAGGTGATAAATTTTAGTGGTTCCGTAGATAAAAATCTGTCACATGAAATTCTATGTACCTGTTTTGGGGAGGAAGACAGTCCATGGACAATGGGACTGATAAATGCTAGTCAGGACAGTAAGGCCTGTTGTTTAAGGAAGTAGAACGAACCCTGAAGAAAGGACAGTTGGCATACTTATCTATGAAAGAGGCTGGACACAGGCAAAACTCTTTTTTTTTTTTTTTTTTTTTTTGGTTTTTCGAGACAGGGTTTCTCTGTGTAGTCCTGGCTGTCCTGCAACTCACTCTGTAGACCAGGCTGGCCTCGAACTCAKAAATCYGCCTGCCTCTGCCTCCCAAGTGCTGGGATTACAGGCATGCGCCACCACGCCCGGCTTCAGGCAAAACTCTTGATGCCTACTAGAAACTGATATTCAACGTTTGACATAGATTATGCTCTTAGGTTTTTATTAAAGATTCTTTGGTGTGAAGCTGCCTTATAGCTTTACACAGGTCTGAAATACTTTTAAAATTGCCTCTACTTTCAACATATTAATTTGCTTAAGTAGAAATTTTATCCATCAGCAAAACTCACATCATTACCCCAAATATACACAGAAATACATGTTCAGAGAACTTTCAAGTTGAGTGCAAAAATAACACAAAGTTAGGTTTTTTTCTTTTGAAGCAAAGTCTCGTGTAGCCCAAGCTGTTCTCAAACTCACTGTATAGCTCAGGTTAGTTAGTTTTGAGCTCTTGCCTCTTTCCTCCCAAGTACTAGAACTACAGGTACGTGTCACAATGCCTAGCTTCAAGTGAAAATCATTAAATGGACAATAAAGGTGGTACAGTCTATTTGAGGCTCCATTACACACAGCCTAGCAAAGCTCTCTCTCAGGGTCTTGTCAAGGAGATAGAATGTATTATTTTTTCGATTTTCGAAGTCCCTGAGAAGAAACAGATCTACCCAATAAATATGCAAAATAAGTACACTTAGTGAGACACTGTTTACTTGAAGATCTGTGAACTTGCTCCTTTAAGAAAAATATAACTATTAAAGGATTAAGGGCAAAAAAGATACTTTCAGTAGTAATATATAATATATGGCACTGGGCAAGTAGACGGTCTCATTCCGAGCATATACTCATAACATGTCATGTAATATTAACACTAAATGATATTTAATATTTTTAAGTTTCTTTCCAAAACCCTCCTAGGTTTAAAATGCATTTTATTCTAACACATCCCTGTATTCTCTATAGGTGAAGAAATGACCAATGAATCTTGAAAGATAAGAAAATTGAGGCTATTTAAATATGAAGCTTGTCCCCCTAGATCAAGAAAAGTCTGAATTTTGAGGAAAAAATGCCCACAGTAGTATTTGCAGACTTTTTTATATACTATTTGCTCTCCATTTGTGGCTTCATGTTTGTAAGACCTCACCAACAATGTGCTCAGTTTTTCTTAGTTCCACTTTGAGATTTTATGTCAAGAGAATGAATCTTTTAGTACTTACTTGTGTAAGAAGTCTGGTTCAGAACCATGCTCAGACTCAGGCTCCTGAATCTGCTCTCCCATGGGACGGCTGTTCTCTCTGAGTACCGTGGAGGTAAGCTGTGGGGTTGGCAAGGGTCCAGATGTCTGAATCATCGTGTCAGTCCTATTTAGCCATGTGTTATCCAGACTTTCATCTGAAAAATTTCAGTTAAAGTCTCAAACTATCAGAGATGGAGCAAACTTTGGTGGCAGTTTTAAGAGATTTGAAAAGCACAATTCTACAGTTAGACTATCTAGTTTATTTCATTTTACTATTTTGTTTTTTAAAATAGTCTCATAGCACAGGCTGGTCTCAAATTCACCATGAAACAAGGTCCTTGAACCCTGATCTTCCTCTATCTATCTACCTTGCAAGTACTGGGCTTATGTTCAGGTTTTGTGGTGTTTTCTTTCTTCTTTTTCAAACAGGTCTCATTATGTAGCTTAGGCTGGCCTTGAATTCTTGATCTTTCTTTCTCCCTTAGTCTCCAACATGATGGAATTACAGGCATGAGCTATCATGCCCAATGCTTGGCTAGAGCACCTCAGTTCCATAACTCCCTTGTTTGGCTCTGTATTATATTGATGACTTCTTATAAAGTTCAGTTTTCTTATACCTAAAATGATATTAGTACTTAGCCTTCTAAACTACAAGATTAAATGAGGTTATTACCTCATCACAGCTCAGATCTCACACTGCCTCCTGTCTCTTTATCTTTGAGGGTTTATGTATCCTAGAAGGTGAGGAGGGAGGTTAGCCAGAGCCCTCAGCAACCTTCCTTTCCTTTTCGACCTACTGCCTGAGCCGACAAGGTGCCCCAGGTAGCATATCTTAAGACTGGCTGGCTTTTACAGAGAATCAGGAAATTCTGCTAATACAAGTGGAGACTCATGAGAGAAGCTGCTCTTCTTTTTGTCAGGTTGTATGTGTGGAGATAGAGAAGCTCCAGCTTTTAATTACATTCTCTTTAAGGAACTAGTAATCATTTCTGTTTACCTAGAACTTAATCATATACTATCCAGCACTAGCAAGTGATGTGTTGTGTTTTTCCCTCCTCCTCAGGCTGCTTTGTAAAGTCTGGAGCAGGCAAACATTTGCCTACCTAAGCCACCCTAATAAAATAATGCATAATGTATTACTTTTACCTATAAAAACTATTTTAATGAGATTTGAAAGAAATGATTCAGAAATATTTTAATCAAAATATCAAAAGTATATGAACCCCCTTGGTTTTTCTCTTGCTTTTGAGTCTCGAGCTGTGCCGGCTAACTAAAGCACTTCTATGTCCCAGTGCTCTTAGGTTTTTATATTCTGTCAGATACATGTGCACATTCTGGACTGGCCCTTCTGTTCCTAAGAATACGGATTTACTATTTGGTAAAGGTCATTCTACTGATGCTCACTTTTGAATATCTTCACAAGTACATGTTTAATTACCCAGTCACACTATTTTTTATTTGCTATTTACTCTAAGCTTTTGTTTTCTAATATTCAACATTTTTAAGGTCAAAAGACTGGCATTATGTAGTTTCTTTTTTTTATTAATATATTCTTTATTTACATTTCAAATGTCGTCCCCTTTCCTGCCCCTTCCCCCCAAATCCCGACCTATCCCTCTTCCTCCTGCTCACCAATCCACCAACTCCTGCTTCCCATGCCTGGCATTCCCCTATACTGGGGCATCTAGCCTTCTCAGGACCAAAGGCCTCTCCTCCCTTTGATGTCCAACAAGGCCATCCTCTGCTGCATATGCATCTGGAGCCATGTGTACCCTTTGGTTGGTGGTTTAGTTCCTGGGAGCTCTAGGGATGGTTCATATTGTTCCTATGGCACTGCAAACCCCTTCAGCTTCTTGGGTCCTTTCTCTAGCTCCCCCATAGGGGATCATGTGCTCAGTTCAATGGCTGGCTAAGAGTGTCCTCCTCTGTATTTGTCGTGCACTAGCAGAGCCTCCCAGGTGACAGCTTCATCAGGCACTTGTTAGCATCCACAATAGTGTCTGGGTTTTGTAACTGTATATGGGATGGATCCCTAGGAGGGGCAGTCTCTGGATGGTCTTTCCCTCAGTCTCTGCTCCACACTTTGTATCTCCTCTTGTGGGTATTTTGTTCCCCCTTCTAAGAAGGAACAGAGTATCCACACTTTGTTCTTCCTTCTTGAGCTTCACTTGGTCTGTGAATTGTATCTYGGGTATTGCAGGCTTCTGGGCTAATATCCACTTATCAGTGAGTGCATACCATATGTGTTCTTTTGTGATTGGGTTACCTCACTCAGCATGATATTTTCTAGTTTCATCCATTTGCTTAAGAATTTCATGAATTCATTGTTCTTAATAGCTGTGTAGTCTATCGTCTAAACGTACCACATTTTCTGTATCCACTCCTCTGTTGAAGTGTTGAACTGTTTTTTCCAGTTTCTGGCTATTATAAATAAGGCTGCTATGAACATAGTAGAGCATGTGTCCTTTACATGCTAGAGCATCTTCTGGGTATATGCCCAGGAGTGGTATAGCAGGGTCCTCCAGTAGTATTATGCCCAATTTTCTGAGGAACCGCCAAACTGATTTCCAGAGTGGTTGTAACCAGCTTGCAATCCCACCAGGAGTGGAGGAATGTTCCTCTTTCTCCACATTCTTGCCAGCAGCTGCTCTCTCCTAAGTTTTTGAACTTAGCCATTCTGACTGGTATGAGGTGAAATCTCAGGGTTGTTTTGATTTGCATTTCCCTGATGACTAAGGTTGTTGAACATTTCTTTAGGTGCTTCTCAGCCTTTCCATATTCCTCAGTTTTAAATTCTTTGTTTATTGATGTACCTCTTTTTTTTAATAGGGTTACTTGGTTCTCTTATTAGTCCTCTATTGGATGTAGGGTTGGTGAAGGTCTTTTCTCAATTTGTTGGCTGCCATTTTGTCCTATTGACAGTGCCCTTTGCCTTACAGAAACTTTGTAATTTTATGAGGTCCGATTTGCCAATTCTTGATCTTAGAGCATAAGCTATTGGTGTTCTGTTCAGGAAATTTTCCCCTGTGCCCATGTGCTCAAGGCTCTTCCCCAGTTTCTTTTCTATTAGTTTCAGTGTTATCTGGTTTTATGTGAAGGCCCTTGATCAACTTGGATTTGACCTTAGTA
>BDUI01000189.1:47587-62580 GCA_002335545.1 Apodemus speciosus
TGTCAAATGCTTTTTCAGCATCTAATGAAATGACCATGTGTTTTTTTTTTTTTTTTGAGTTTATGTAGTGGATTACATTGATGGATTTCCGTGTATTGAACCATCCCTGCATCCTTTGGATGAAGCCTACTTGATCATGGTGAATGATCATTTTTATGTGTTCTTGGATTCGGTTGGCAAGAATTTTATTGAGTATTTTTGCATTGATATTTGTAAGGGAAATTGGTCTGAAGTTGTCTTTCTTTGTTGGATCTCTGTGTGGTTTTGGTATCAGCGTAATTGTGGCTTCATAGAACAAGTTGGGTAGTGTTCCTTCTGTTTCCATATTGTGGAACAGTTTGAAGAGAATTGGTGTTAGGTTTTCTTTGATGGTCTGGTAGAACTCTTCATTGAACCCATCTGGTCCTGGGTCTTTTTTGGTTGGGAGACTTATTAATGACTGCTTCTATTTCTTTAGGGGTTATGGGATTGTTTAGAAGGTCTATCTGATCCTGATTTAACTTTGGTGGTTGGTATCTGTCTAGGAAATTGTCCATTTCATCCAGATTTTCCTGTTGTGTTGAGTATAAGCTTTCGTAGTAGGATCTGATGATTTTTTTTTAATTTCTTCAGTTTCTGTTGTTGTATCTCCCTTTTCCTTTCTAATTTTGTTAATTTGGATACTGTCTCTGTGCCCTCTGGTTAGTCTGGCTAAAGGTTTATCTATCTTGTTGATTTTCTCAAAGAACCAGCACCTGGTTTTGTTGATTCTTTTTACAGTTCTTTTTATTTCTACTTGGTTGACTTCAGCCCTGAGTTTGACGATTTCCTGCCGTCTACTCCTCTTGGGTGTATTTGCTTCTTTCTGTTCTAAAGTTTTCAGGTGTGCTGTTAAGCTGCTAGTGTGTGTTCTCTCCAGTTTCTTTTTACAGGCACTCAGAGCTATGAGTTTTCCTCTTAGCACTGCTTTCATTGTGTCCCATAAGATTGGGTATGTTGTGCTTTCATGATCCTTAAATTGTAAATGTCTTTAGTTTCTTTCCTTACTTTTTCCTTGACCAAGTTATCATTGAGTAGGGCATTGTTCAATATCCATGTGTATGTGGGCTTTCTGTTTTTTTTTTTTTTTTTTTTTTCTATTGAAGTCCAGCCTTAATCCATAGTGATCTGGTAGGAGGCATGGGAGTCTTTCAATCTTCTCATATCTTTTGAGGTCTGTTTTGTGACCAATTATATGGTCAATTTTGGAGAAGGTACCATGAGGTGCTGAGAAGAAGGTATATTCTTTTGATTTAGGAGGAAATGTTTTGTGGATATCTGTTAAATCCATTTAGTTCATAACTTTTGCTAGTTTCACTCTGCCCCCACTCTCATCAATGGACAGACCAGGGAAACACATTTTGTAGTTTCTTAAGCTGGTAAAGATCGTGTTAGCTTTCTATTTCATGTCCTCTCCAAATATGGCTCCTTATATCAAATCACTCTGGAGCCTCCTGTGGTGTGGTTCAGAGAACTGAGCAAGCCGAACTCAAACTGCCCATGCTTTTCCTTGTCTCTTCAGTTGCACTGAGCTGTTTCATTAATTCTTAGCTGTAGCACTTTGCCCAGTGGAGACATAATTACCTCAGACGCTTGTTTTTCCTGAATTCATCTTCTAACCTTTTAAAGATTCTTCAGTGAACATAGTTCATAAAATGAGTTCATCTTCAACTCCAACAAGTGAAACTGCCTTTGAAAGGCTTTAAGCTACACAACGTATCCTGATAATCTCAAACAAACCCACAGCCAAGTTTTCTCTTATAATTTAACAGTTACCAAAGTAGTTATTTAGTCCATGTATATATCTTAGAGTCTTTTTTTTTAAAGAGTCATATACATTTTGTTTGTTTTAGACATCCTGGAGATTTAAAAAGGTATCCATGGAGCCGTGAATACTGGTGGCAGGAGGCGGCAGAGAAGTGTGAGCATGAAGACAAGGAAGACTTGTTTACAAATTCAGAGCAACCCCCTCCTGGATTTAAAATAAAGGCATTTAAAATAAAAACCCCAAAGTCTCTGCTTGGAGCAGATGCCGGTCAGTGGCTGGGCAGACAGCACAGGCAGCACGGTGCACACACTATCACTGGTGCATGCTGTTGATCATGGCCAAGATGTCCAAGAGTCCACATCCTCATTCTGCTTCTGGGCCACTCCTGTGCCCAGGCCATAGGTGTCCACAATACTTGGAATCATCAATACTGTCCTCAAAAGAATAGCTCTTTCATTCTGAAGAAAGCCATCCCTTTCAGGAGAGAGTCTGAGCCTGCTTGATGCTGCCTTCCAATCCTCTGCAAGTCCAACTGATCAGCCACCTCCAGGCCTCCCATAAGATTTTTGTAGCTCTTTACCAGGTAGTTCACATCATACATGGACAGGAAGAAAAGATTGAGGATGTGAAAAAACTCGTGTTCTTCTTCTGGCAGTTGAGAATCTATAAGCAGCTTTACCATGTAGCTAAAATCATAACCACTATGAAATGGAAGCCATTTGATTTTGTCAGAGAGCCACTCCTGAGGTCATAAGCAGCTCTGCAAAGTGCAGCATAGTGATCCTTTCCTCCTTGTGTTTCTGCAACTGCAGCCCTGAGTTTGCAAGCAGGCCTATGGGATCCTGGGAGTATAAATCCTGGCAGGTTGAACTTGAAGTTGAACCGCCACATGTTGATTCCAGAAGGGTACTCCTGTTCTCATTCATGAATGTAAGGCCCAGCTGTATGATTTTTAGTAGGTCCACATTTTACCTCAAAAGCTGATACTGGTAGTCGATGGAGCTTCGAAATTAACCAATCGGTTGTACAACAACACCTGGAAACTCTGTGTCCATAGCTCTATAGCTGAAGCTGAGGACAATCTCACTGATCTTCCGCATCTCTTCCTCAAGACTGCTGGCCCATACCTCACAGATGACCTGACTGTTTTCTACAATTGCTGTAGGCATCCTGAGGGCACCTGAGGAGCCACTATGAGCTAACTATGTAAAAGAACAAGCCTCCTGTTGGGCGGTGGTGGCACATGCCTTTAATCCCAGCACTTGGGAGGCAGAGGCAGGTGGATTTCTGAGTTCGAAGCCAGCCCGGTCTACAGAGTGAGTTCCAAGACATCTAGGGCTACACAGAGAAACCCTGTCTTGAGGAAAAAAAAAAAAAAAAAAAAAAAAAAAAAAAAAAAAAAAAAAAAAGAACAAGCCTCCTTCTGTTTGATTTAATAGTCCACATTGGATCCAATCCTGGCTGACAGCCCTTGACCTCGAACTCTCCTCTCTTAATCCTAGAGTCTAAAAAATGCTACTTTTGACAGTTTATTAGTGAATTATATATGGTGATTTAAATTCTCTAAGGCTTACTCTTTCCTTTGTCAAATCTGCACAAGTGTGGAACTAAACTGATAATATTTACAAGTTATAAAACACACGAGAAACAGGCTGGAGAGATGGCTCAGTGGTTGGGAGCACTGGCTGCTCTTCCAGAGGACATGGGCTCCATTCCCAGCACCCACATGGGGGCTCACAACTATTTTTAACTCCAGTTTCAAGGGGGTCTGATACCTGCAAACATATATATGCAACCAAAACACCAATGAACACAAAATAAAAATAAGTCAATAAATATTAAAAAACATCGTCTAAGAGCCCAAACCAAAACAAAATAAAATGTATGAAAAACATGTGGTAAAGAATTTAGTATGTGTTGGTTGAAAAACATCTGAAAGTGAAAAACACGTTGTAGACATGGAGCACCAGAGAGGTTATCATGAAAGATATTTTCAGAGCAAACCAACTGCAATTATTGTTTGGAGGAAAGATCAGGGTTTTCAAGCAAGAAGACAGGAGAGTCACACACACACACACACACACACACACACACACACACACACACACGTGTATACATATGATTATATACATACACACATATACATAGGAGTAAAAGTATTAATATGAAATATGAAAGGACATCTCAAAGCATGCTGAGATTTTGCTAAACTTTAACAATGTTATTTAGTCTGACTAGCAGTAAAGAAGAATTACTGTGAGATTTTGGGAACATCCTGAAAATAGCAGCTAATGTTTATCGGATACTACTTATAGGTCAATTACTCTGCTCAGTGACATATGTGTACTGTGTTTTATCAGGAGTACCTCATTTAGTATTCATGGTAACTGATGCTGGATACCCTATATCCTCTGATCATCTTTCACTTGATTAGTTATTAAAACTCAGAGAGGGTTAAACTAACATGTTCAAATGTCACATGGCTGACAATGAGAAAGCCAGGTTTGAAATAGGAAACTGACTTTAAGTCTGTTTTTTGTCAATAGTATCTTCTCCAATATAGAAAGGCACACTGTTTAGATTATAATTGTGCCGCAGAGTTCAGCAAACCTCTGGTGAGCTACTTTTCTTTAGGCAGCAGAGGTGCAGTGCTAAGGAAGAAGCTGTGAGAACTCATGAGGAGGAACACGAGGGTGGGAGAGGCTCTCTGAGAAACAAGCATGTTTACTCTGAAGCAGCCCTTGGTAAATTTGGAAGAAATACTTATAAAGTACAATTTTAGTCTTTTTTCTTTTAAATGTTGATCAGATTTTCATGATAACTAAGTTCATACTCCCTACAGTCTAGGAAGCTATATTATAAATCAGATTTGGCCACCACTGTCTTGGGGCACAAAAATAAATTACTTAACCATTGACAGAATTGTAAAGATAATTTAGAGTGTATAACTTGTGGCAGAGGTATACTCTCAGATTACCAATAATACTGTTAGTAAGATAAATTAGAGTAGGGGAGAGGGGAGAGGGGAGAGGGGAGAAGAAACTAACTCATGTAATTCATGCTGTCCTCAAACTTGTTAAGTAGCTGAGGATGGCCTTGAACTCCAGATCCTCTCAAGTGTTGGGATTGCAAGCATATACCACCACATTCAGCTTAAAATGAATTTTATTTTATTTTATTTTTCATTTTCTAAACATTATCTTGCATWTTTTGGGGAGGGGGTGGTGGCATTGTGCAAGACAGGGTTTCTCTGTGTAGCCCTGGCTGTCCTGGAACTCACTCTGTAGACCAGGCTGGCCTTGAACTCAGAAATCCAACTGCTTCCACCTCCCAAGTGCTGGGATTAAAGGCATGTGCCACCACTGGCTGGCATTACCTTGCGTATTTTTTTTAATTGGATATATTCTTTATTTACATTTCATTTCACTTTTCCTGGTTCCCCACCTCCCAAATGTCACCTTGCATATTTTAAAGAGTATTTTAATATAATACTGACTCTTTTATTTTAAAATTTAATGTGTTAGAATCACATAKAGATCTTTATAGGTCTGTATAACTGCTTCATCTTTTTTTCTGTGTCTTCTGTATTCTGTTTCATTAAGTTTCTTTTTTGCCTCACTCTGTTCATCCAACCTCTGTCCTTGGATATTTCAGTTGGTAGAAAATATATAATGACATCATATCTCACAGCATCCTGCTTCAATAAATCATTTGCTACTTTATCTCTGTAAGCCAGGCACACTAGAGGACTTACCTTCTACTCGTTTTCTGTGCAGTGGGGGTCTTCCTTTCTTACTCCTTACTGAGGAAGTTTTACTGCTGCTACTTCCACTGTTCACAGACATCCTGTCGTCTTCACCCCCAGTGACTAACGAATTTCTATATGAGATGAGTGGAAGCCATACATCCTCCCTCCTTTCCATCATCTGCTCAGTGAGGAATTTTTCAAGATACGAATGGCTGCAAACACACAGAGAGCAGCAGCGACTTTCAGTGTCAGTCACAGTTTTGGTTTACACTCCTGCAGTCATTTCAAGGGGGGAATGTGCTAGTATGGTACATGTGTGAGCATGTATATTGTATTGATACTTCCAGTGTCACTTGCATTTGGCTCTCACTCCTGCAGTTCTTTGAACAGGGGTAATATGCTATGATGGGTGCTTTACTCTGCCTAGCTCTGGTCATGCAGCAGCGGCGTTGGACCAATCTGAGGTTTAGCAGGTTCTCACATCGGACATAAAACCAAAGAAAGAAGTCCACATGCTCAAGTCAAGTCATAAAAACAACATAAATGGCCAAGACAGAATGTTTCCTATCAAACCCACTAATCTTATAGAAGTATTATCTAAGAGAACTCCTAGAACATGGAATTTAAGAGAAAAATCACAAACTTTATCAAAGAATTCAAGAAACTTGAAAATACACATACAGTGTTGAATGAAATGAAGGCTATTCAGGATTTGAAAACTGAATTCAATAAAGAGATAAAAACTGAAGCAAATACAAGCTGAAATTGGGATGGAATTGACAAATTCAACATTCCAGTTAGAAGACAGATGGTACAGAAGTGAAGATGAAGCAGGGTCTAGAGTCATAAGCAAAGAATATGAAGAATTAAAAAAAAGGGAAAGGAACATGTTGGAAAGCATCATCAAAAGACCAAAATCTTTGAATTACAGGGATAGATGTGGGAGTAGAATCCAAGGATGGTGGCACAGACCATATCCTTAACAAAATCATAAAATATACAGAACAAAGAAAAAATGCCTAGTGCTATAAGACAAAACACAACACAACACAGGATACATATAAAAGAAATCCCATCAGAATAATAGCTGCACTCAATGGAAACTCTAAAAGCCACAGAGGCTCAAGTTCTAAAAGACTGCAACTGCCAACTATACCCTAAAAAACTATCCGCTACAGTTGAAGAAGGAAGACTACTCCATGATTAGCATCCAACAAAGAAATACTCAACAGTATACAAGAGGCAATCCTTTGAATTGAAGAGAGGAATGAGCTCAGCTAAGAGACTCTGGAGAAAAAACAGAAGATGTAGTTAAATGAAATGCAAAAGATGACGTAAACCACAAACAGCAAAGACCCCATCAACAGTGGCATTCACTTGCTGGTGATAGCTGTCTGGATGAATGCAGACCCATTCAGCAGGAGGCAAATCATGCTGGTATTAGAACTCTAATCAACAACCAAAGATTAGTGAAGTCATGGATATTGGAAGATAAGTTTCTGCCACCACTTGCTAGACCAGCATGATTCCTTAACTACATCCCAAATCCTATTATGCTCACAGATAAGTATAGCTATTACACCTCATCAAAGAACCTCTCTACAACAAAGACCATTACAGAAAACCAGCATTGGATACAATGTGAAGATAACAAATTGTGGGGAACCCAGCCCTAAATGGAGACACCTGCAACACAGCTTTTGCATCCATGGCTCAGAAAACCTATCAGACAATGGAGCAAAGATTCTAAGAACCAGAATAGCAGGAAGCCTGCTGTAAGTCTGTTTCTCTTAGAAATGGCTGCATATACAAGACTTGAAAAATGACAAACCATTGGATATGCTAATGCAGAATGGGAAAAATGTCATGGGGTTCTATGCCTAGACAAAGAACTATAATATAAGCAACTAAAGGCTGATAAGAGAGGGAGAATTAGCCTTTCTCAGTAATGAGCCCTTTAAATGGTTATCCAATACAAAGAAGTCATCCCTGGAATCATATATATGTATATATACACACATATGTACAACAAAATGGACTCAGCAAGTTGTAGTTTGTGAAGTGTACACATGAACACACAAACACACACTCTACTAATAATCACAAACACAGGAAATAAAGAAAAAAGCTATAACTTTGAAGGGGAGGAAGGGAGAGGTTATGGTGAGGGATATAAGAAATGATATAATTAGATTTTAATTAAAAATGTAAAAAATAAAGAAAATTATGTACTAATACTATGAACATGTTTATGTTGTTCACAAGAACATACTCATTAAAACAAAAAGAAAAAAAAGTGGAGCTTAGTGGTTAAGAGCATTGGAGGACCTGGGTTCGATTCTCAGCACCCATATGGTGGTTCACAAGCATCTGTAACTCCAGTTCCAATAGATCTGACACCCTCTTCTGGCCTCCACAGGGACCAGGTACATACATGGTGCACAGACATACATGCAGGCAAAATATGTACATAACAYAGTAATTAAAACCTGAACTATATTAGTATCGGGTGTGGGGAGGGCATTGGGAAAGATGAAACGGGGACAGAAGGAGGCAGGAAAAAAAAAGGATCAGCAGCAGTGGCTGTGAGCACAGAATTCAGCAATTCAAGACTGAACAGAAGACTGAATCTCAGTAATGGAGGAAAAGGTCATGGCAGCAATATTTGGAGGTACATATGAGGAAAAACCTAATGAACATGACCAAATTATCCAAGAAATGTGGAATGCATTCAAAAAGCCAATCTTAACTCATGGGGTAGAAGGAGCTGAGATCAGCAACCTCCAGATTGGGAAAACATCTTCACTAACCCCATATCTGATAGAGGGCTAATATCCAAAATATATAATGAACTCGAGAAGCTAACCACAAAAAAACAAAAAAACAAAAAACAAACAACCCAATCAAAAAATGGGTTATAGAACTAAAACAGAATTCTCAATAAAGGAATCTCAAATGGCTGAGAAGCACCTAAAGAAATGTTCAAAGTCCTTAGTGATCAGGGAAAGGCAAATCAAAAAGACCCTGAAATTCCACCTTATACCAATCAGGATGGCTTAGATCAAATCCTCAGGTGACAGCATAGGGTGGAGAGGATGTGGAGAAAGAGGAATACTCTTTGATTGCTGGTGGTACAACCACTCTGGAAATCAAACTGGAGATTCCTCAGAAAATTGGAAATAGATCTACCACCCAGCTATACTACTCTTGGGCATATATACCCAAATGATGCCCCACCATGCCCACAGGGGCACGTGTTCCACTATGTTCATAACAGCCTTGTTTTGATAGCCAGAAGCTGGAAACAACCCAGATGTCCCACAACAGAAGAATGGATACAGAAAATGTGGTTCATTTATGAGTTTTGCAGGCAAATGGATGGAACTAGAAAATATCATCCTGAGTGAGGTAACTCAGAACCAAAAGGACATACTAATAAGTGAATATTAGCCAAAAAAAGTACATTATACCCAAAATACAGTCCACAGAACACAAAAATGTTAACAAGTTGGAGGGCCCAAGTGAGGGTGCCTCAATCCCACTTGGGAGGGAGAAGAAAGCAACAGGAGTGGGGAGGGAGGGACCTGGGTGGGAAAGGAGACAGGGGGAGGGGAAGAGGGGAACATGATCAGGTATTGGGTAGGGGGAAAAGACTGAAGCCCAGCAGGAAGATTGGAACCAGGCCATCTCGGGAGGAAGGAGGTAGGGGGACCTTCCAGAATGTACCAGAGACCTGGGAGGTGAGAGATTCTCAGGACTCAAAGGGAGGGACCCTAGACAAAATGCCCTACAGTGGGGAGAGGGCACTTGGAGAGTCCACTTCCAACAGAAAGACAGGGCATCAAGTGAGGGCTGGGACTGCCATCCCACAGTCAAAAACTGAGCCATAATTGTTCCTGTCTGAAAGAACTGCAGTGAAAAGGAGGTCCAGTGACTGACCCACCTCAAGGGGAGGCCCCATCACCTGACTATTACTGAGGCTATGGAGTGCTCACAAAAAGGGACCTATCATGACTACCCTCTGAGAGACCCAATAAGCAGCTGAAAAGAGTCAGAGTCAGATATTTGCACCCAACCAATGGACAGAAGCTGCTGAACCCTGTGTTTGAGGAGCTATTGGCAGTGATTGGCTGCTGGAGAGGAAGAGGAGGAGGAAGAAGAGGGGGAGGAAGAGGAAGAGGAGGGGGAGGAGTCATTTCTCCTTAGAGAAAGAAGAGCAAGAGGAGGAGGAAAAGGACAAGAAGTTGAGAGGGAATGTGCTGAGGGGAACTGGAAGAGGTGTGTGGAGGGTAAAAATATCAAAACGCACAGTATATAGCTACAAGAGATTCTAAAGAATAAAAATCCCTAAAAACAAAACAAAAAAACCAAACCAACACAACAACAAAACACCTTACCAAAAATAGAAACAAAAGCAATCAAACAAAAATGTAGTTTCAGAGCCTGGCGTTCCAATCGATACCTAACATTTATGGCTCTCTACCACATCACCCATTTCAGTGCTGAGTTACCTTATGAGTTAACTTGTGTGTGTGTGTGTGTGTGTGTGTGTGTGTGTGTGTGTGTTTCCAAGATAGGGTTTCTCTGTGTAGCCCTGGCTGTCCTGGAACTCACTATGTAGACCAGGCTGGCCTCGAACTCGGAAATCCGCCTGACTCTGCCTCCCAAGTGCTGGGATTAAAGGCTTGCACCACCACTGCCCAGCTCCTGGGTGCTTATGTTTGCTCGGTACAACAGGAAACAAGCCTAATAAAACATGACTTTATTATAGGCATACCAATAGTTTGTGAGCAAAATGAAGGTAACATAGATTCTTATAATTATTAATTCTATTATGTTTACATCAACAGACTCAAATTTATTATTATAAGTCATTCATCTTCCTACTGACTTAGAAAATCTGGGATTTATTATAGCAGAATCTCTTTTATAAGTTTTGTACTTTGTTCTAACTACAACATCTTATCAAAGTATTTTGAAAAAAAGCAGACCTCCTCAGATTATTTTTAATACTCCTCTTGGACTTATGGGGGGAGGGGGACCGGGAAAGGGGAAAGCATTTGTAAACAAAGAATATAGAAAAAAAAAAGCCAACTATTTCTGACAGGACAGTGGAACTAAGGTTTCACTACATAGCCAAGGACAGTCTAAAGACTTCAGGCCTTCAGCTCTTAAATGCTGGGACTGTTGGTAGTGCTGCAGCTGAGACAGACAAGGTTAATCTTGACGTAAGGAGATTGAAAATAAAACTAAAATTAATATAAAAGAATAGATGGGTTATATAAAGCAACCAGCCAGTGTTCACATGTCTTGAACTATAGAATAAGAAATCATTTTCATCCTATAGCTTCCAGGTCAAACCAGGTTTTTATTACTTACTACTAGAGCCTAAGAGTAGTGATGATAAAAAAATAAAAGTTTCAATGGTGCCATATTGTTATGTTCAACTTACACAGTTTTCTTGTCCTGTCGAAGGAGTTTAGAAGAAAATTCGCTTAGTACTTCAAGAAAAGCCAGATTAGGAGGTGGGTATTCTTGTCCTTTCTGATTCTGGTATTTAAAGGCAAACTCTATTCCATCCCTGAATTTAAAGAAAACAATATTTTAATTTTTTTCAGGTAGTGCAGTTGTCTCCGAGGGCAAAAACTATAAAAACTTTGGAAACATAGTGGAATCATTACTGAATTTAACAAAGCATGGTAAATTCATTCAGCAAAATAATGCTAATTTTGTATTTGTTTGTATTTAATTTTATATTTATAGCTAGAAAGAAACAATGTTATATCCCCAATGTATTTTTTAGGGGTAATAAAAAACCTTGGAAAGAAACTGGACTGGCAGTAACTAGGAGTTACTCAATAGTATCCACCAGCTATATGAGACTACAGTTGTTAATCATTTGTGTATGTGTRGTGTGAGTGAACCTCTGTAGTGGGTTGAATGTGGACATTTGTTAGGAGGTGTGACCCTCACCTGGTGCTTTTAAAAAAGTAGTGCATCGTTTAATATTCACATACCCTATAACATAGTCTCACTCAAAGACCAAAAGAATAGGTTATTAACATCCCATCCCAACCCCAAGATAGGGTTTCACCATGTTAACAGCCCTCGCTGTCCTGGATTAGAGGTGTGCATTACCATACCCAGCCCAAAGCTTTTCTCTTTATAGTATGTAAGATAGGGAAAAAACCCCCACAGGTAGTTTAAGAAAGCTTTTTCAAAATACAATATCAATACTTAATTTCATTAATAGTTTATAGTTTGAAAATTCTATTACTTGTCACTTTAAAAATGGGTCAAATAACAGTTGTTTGTTTATATTCCAGTAAACCAATTCTGAATAACAGAAAGTGTTTATCTCACTTGTGAAGTGTGGCAACTGCTTCTCGGGTCTTGATCTGGTCCAGTCCAAATGTAAGGGCAAAACGACGTGCCAGTTCTTTAATCCCACTGACGTGGGCAGATGTCCTATCCAGATTAGGACCTTGTTCTTGAACAAGTTCATTAAACAACTGATGGAAATAAATTTAAAAAAAGTCTTACAGTTAAGAAATCTTTGAAATTGTATTTACTTTTAGAATAGGTAACATAAATTAAAATTTACAAAGTACAAAGGGACTGAGGTACTGTAGAGGTAGGTCAGTAGCACCACAGTCCAATATTTGTTAAGTTGAAAGAACACACACACACACACACACTTCAAAATGGAGAAAGAAGATATATAAACAGGAATACAGCACAAACCTACAAACATATATATGATATACAGGGCTCAGAACATTTTTTCACTTACTGTATTATAGGTCAGAATATGATATAAATATTCATGAATAGTTGTATAAAAGAGGACATGATGTTTTCAACTTAACAACAAAATATATTTTAAAGGTCTTAAGTTGATGATTTTATATATACCATACATTCTATTATAGTAAAAACAAAACTTCAGAGCAGTAATAATATTAAAGCAATTATCATGCCATTACCAAGTCTAGACACTAAATTGTACTTGTATAAATCTACCTCTGGATTAGGGGATAGTGTCTAGACTTGTCTAAAGCCTTTCTCAACTGACGTAACTGATAAGGTGAACAAATATAAGGCTTTGCCTACTGAAGAGCTTTGCATCCCCCCCCCTCTGTCTCTGTCTCTCTGTCTCTGTCTCTGTCTCTCTCTCTCTCTGTCTCTCTGTCTGTCTGTCTGTCTGTCTCTCTCTCTCTCTCTCTCTCTCACACACACACACACACACACACACACACACACACACACGCACACGCACACGCACACACACACCTACCTTAAAAAAAAATCCTAACTTCTTTATACTATTTCCTCTGCCAGCCAGCCACCAATTCACTTCTCTGGTTGCTCAAAGGTATGGGTCCCGCAATGCTCTTACATTTGTTTCCTTCACTCTGACTCTGGTAACCATCGCTGTACTCACACCACCTACCTGAGAGGCACCTGCTTTCACTTGTGTCATCCATCTCTGTAGTCTGAACACTACAGTGTAGTAACACACTGTCTGAACTATATGCTATGCAGTAACTGGTAGGAATGGATCTTCCACAGATTTTCAAGTAAATGTCGCTAATTATTTATAAAGTTTTAGAATTTAAATGTTCTATAGATTGATACATAATAGTCTTAAATTCTAAAAACGAACATTTCTTTCAAATTGATATAATTTATTCGTATTGTCTATACACATAGTTCTGATTTCAAGTAGTACCAAAGTACTTGTTTTATCTTAAAACTTGCTCTATTTGTTTCCTTAATTTAAAAAAAATTTTCAGTGGGTACAGTGGTATGTGCACCCAGTTTAAACTACCTGGAAGGATGAGGCAGGAGGATCACTTAGTCCAGTCTATATAACACAGTGAGATACTGTCTTAAAATTAAATAAAAACAAAATTAACTTCAGAGTGTCAGCTTATTTAACTGCCCTTCTGCTGATGAACATTTAGACTATTTCTAGAAATTTGTATCTTGGGAATATAGTATATTTTCTTATTTGAATATCACTGATAACCCTTCCTTAAAGGTTCATTTTTTTTATTGGATATATTCTTTATTTATATTTCATGGGTTCATTTTTTTTTTTTTGAGACAAGGTCTCACTGGGTAACCCTGGCTGGCCCGAGACTTAGAGATCTGCTTGTCTCTGTCCCCCACCTTCACCTCCAAGTGCTGGAATTAAAGGAACATGCCACTGTACCCAGAAAGTTAAATACTTTTTATAATTACTTTAAATTTTTTTTTAAGGATTTATTTATTTTATATATGTGAGTACACTACGCTGTCTTCAGACACACCAGAAGAGGGCATCAGATCCCATTACAGATGGTCGTGAGCCATCTGTAATTTTTATAATTACTTTAAATTTTTAATAATAAAAATAATAAGAATTATTTTTTATTATTTTGAGACGGGGTTTTATTATGTAGGCTTGGTTAGCTTGGAAGTTGCTATGTATACCAGGCTGACCTTGAACAAACAGAAGATATTTGTCTTCCTTTGCCTCCCTAGTGCTGACATTAAAGGTATGTGCCACTATGCCCAGCAAAATTTGTTTAAGTTTTGTACTATGAAATTTCCTTTGACCCAAAAGTTAGTCCTACCTTAGGATTTCATCTATTTAAAAATGTGAATCACACTGTATACTTAAAATAATTAAACAAGACAGTAGCACATAACAAGCACAGAAAAGTTTTATCTATTTCCCCCCCAAATTTCTTACCTGTTGCAGACTGAGAATGAGAGTCTTAGCACACTGAATTTTATCAATCTGCCTGGTCTTACTCAGTGTTTCCTTAATAATATCACCATAGTCATTGTAATACTGTGAGATAAAAAGAAAACATACTTTAGAATTAGGAAATTTCATGACAAGAATGTATTGGCGAAAGAAAATGTAACTATAATAGTCTTATTTCTTCACCTTGAAAATGAGTTAAATTGGTATTATTTACATTAAGTATTTGATATTCAAGATTATGAAGTAACATCCAGCTTAGACCCCCTTCCCAACTAATCCCCTGCCAGTTGGGTCAACCTTGGGCACAGGCAGCAGAGGTAAGCTGCTTGCTGTCCCCTGACCTCCACTGTCTGGCCCCAGGCCTCTCCCTACCTTCCCCAGGAGCCTTGCTAAGATCCAGGAACATCTAATTTAATTAAACTCCTCCTGAGTCCCTGCTGTCCTGGCCACCTGGGGCACAGCCAGAAGAGGTGAGCAGCTTCCTGTTCCCTGTGATTCACTGTCAGGTTTTGCCTGCCTCCTTGAGGAATCCTGCTGTCATCAGAAATAACCAGATGGCTAAAGGACATTGCAAGAATGCAATCAACAAGAGTCAGGATGATATGGCACCATGAGAGCCCAACTATCCTGCTACAGCAAGCCCTGGGTATCTTAACATATCCAAAGTACAAGAAGATGACAATAAATCCAATCTTATAAAG
>BDUI01000189.1:66100-81258 GCA_002335545.1 Apodemus speciosus
GGGGAAAGTTCCTGAACAGAACACCAATAGCTTATGCTCTAAGATCAAGAATTGACAAATGGGACCTCATAAAATTACAAATTTTCTGTAAGGCAAAGGACACCTTCAGAAGGACAAAACAGCAACCAACTAATTGGGAAAAGATCTTCACCAACCCCACCTCCGACAGAGGGCTAATATCCAATATATACAAAGAACTCAAGAAGTTAGACCCCCAAAGAAACAAATAACCCTATTAAAAATGGGGTACAGAGCTAAACAAATAATTTTCACCTGATGAAATTCGGATGGCTGAGAAGCACCTTAAGAAATGTTCAATATCACTAGTCATTAGGGAAATGCATTAGGGAAATTTGTAGAGATTTTGAAAATTGTGCTTTTAAGAATGAAGACAATTAGGAAAGGTATGTTAGAGTCATATAGGTAATTTTCCAGAATACAGAGGACTAGTTGGAAAATTACATAATCCTTCACCTTATATGTACACAAGACTGGACATGGTAGCACACACACTTTTAACACCAGCAACCAGAAGGCAGAGTTTCTGAGTTCCAGTCTAGACGGGGTTTAGGAAAGTAAGACCAAACCCAAATAAAAGACAAAACCACACAAATAAAAGTAAATGGTTCTACACTAGACATTCCCCTTTTAAAATGAAAATATAAAGTACAAAGTCTCATTATGTAAATTACGGCATTTTAATACACACTTTCTTTCTTCCTTAATTCTCCCATAAGGCCTCTTTTTAGTTTCATGGCTTATACCTGCACTCAGTTTCCCATTCATACAAAAATTACAGGAAGGGTCAGCAGGATATCAGAGAACAGGTATTGTTTATCTGAGCCAGGGATAAAACATTCAATACAATTGCTGGATCAACCCATTCTTCTGAAATGTTCATTTTTCATTGTACCTGAATAGAATTCCATTGTATGTATGTATCACTTTTTCATTACCATTCATAACTTTTTCATTTTATCAGTTGAGAGCCATCTAGGCTGGGTCCATTTCCTTGCAATTGTGAACAGAGCAGCAAGAAACATGGATGAACAGCTATCTCTGTGGTAGTATAGAGAATGCTCAGATATATGTCCAGGAACGGCACAGCTGGGTCAAATGGTAGTTCTATTTTTAACCTTTTGAAAAACCCCTACACTTATTTTCATAATGGACACACCAGTTCACACTTGATCAGCAATGAATATAATGTGGGTTACATTTTCCCAACATCCTAGCAAGAATGTGTCCTTTGTTTTCTTGATAATCATGTTCTGATTTAGGGTGAGCTGGAATTTCACAGTTGTTTTGATTCACATACTTGATGGCTAAGGATGTCAAATGCTTAAAAAATATTTTTTTTTGATTTGTGTTTTTTCTTTTGAGAACTGTTTACTTATAGTCTTATTTGTAGAATGACAGTTTTGATATTTGGTACTTACAGTTTTGTAGAAAGAACAGGTAATTGGCTTTTTTTTTTTTTTTTTTTTTAATTCTATAGGCTGACTTTTCATTCTGGTGACTATTTGCTATGCCCAAGCTTGTTAATGTTAAGTTCGTACCCATGTACTAATTTGAGCAATTTCCTCTCCTACTTGAATTCTATCCAGAAAGGTCTTACTAGTGTCTATATCTTAAAATGTTTCCATTTATTAGTTTGAATTTTGGGTTTTAAATTAAGGCTTTTGTTTTATTTTGAGTTTTTATTTTATTTTTTTGGTGCAGGGTGAGTGACATAAATCTAAATTCATTTTTTCCCTAGCAGAGCACACCTAAGTACAAAACTGTCTTAAAGTTTCAAATTTTGTTAAAGTCTTTTTTCCTTTGGTAGTGCTGTGATGGAATTTAGGACTCATCCATGGTAGACATGTATGAGGTCGCCAAGTCTCATAAATGTTAGCCATACCTTCAGTGCACAAAAAAATTCACATTCAAACCGAATCATATGATATAAAAACATAGCTAAAGATACAAGTGGAACAAAAGAAACATTCTGTTACCAAAAGGTGACATTCTGAATATGGGCAAAAGAAAACACTCCCTTTGACTTGAAAATAAGGCACACAGGGGAATGCTGTTGCCTCCTTGCTATGCCTTTTTGGCCATACCATTAAACAGTTCTGAGAGCTTATTGGACAGGATCAAGAAGTGAAGCTTATAGAAAAGAGAGAGGGCAGCAAAGTGTAGGAACTCAGCAGCATGGAATAATTAATACTGCAGATTGATAAGCAACTTAAAACTTAAGTACATTTACTACAGAGACAGACTTCATCATAAAATTACCCTCCATATACTTGTGAAAGCTATTTTAGTTACCTATTCATCTTTACCTATTTCTCTACTATACAGAAAGGACAAAATATGAAACAATACCTTCATGTAGTGTTTAAAGATGTCTGCAGCTGCATGCATGTCAACAATATCATAAATGATAAGTTTGCTGAAGGCAGCAAGCAGGTTCCTTCTTTTATGTAAGGCTTCAATTTTATTAGCTTCATCTTCTTCATCACCCTCTAGCACAGAAAATGAGGTGGTTAGGAATTTAGTCTGTTTCTGCAGAGAATGTGTACAACTGAAAACTAGCTGAGTATTAATTCTAGTTTATTTATTTATCTAGCTAGCTGTGCAGGGGACCAAATTCTGGGGCTTTTCACATGGTAGGTAATTGCTGTCAATGAGCTGCAACCCTAGAAAATTTAACTTATAATGGATGAAAATATTGAGCTTATTACTTCAGAATAAACATCAGGAACTAAGATTCCTACCTTCTAGCAGTGCTAAGATAAAGAAACTATAAAGACATTGCTAGCCGGGTGATGGTGGCGCACACCTGTAATCCCAGCACTYGGGAGGCAGAGGCAGGCGAATTTCTGAGTTCAAGGCCAGCCTGGTCTACAGAGTAAGTTCCAGGACAGTCAGGGCTATACGGAGAAACTCTGCCTCAAAAAACAAACAAACAAAAAAGAAAAAAAGACACTGCTTCTCTTAATTCCCCCAGAGAAGAAATTAATGAGGTATAGACAAAGAGTTTTTTATTTTTTTTTTAAAAGAGAAATGGAAATATAGGTGGTGGTGGCGCACACCTTTAATCTGAGGAAGCAGAGCTAGGTGGATGATATGAGTTCAAGGCCAGCCTGGACTGCAGAGCAAGATGGAAAATAGTCAGGCTTCATTTTTAGTGCTTGTCCTATATTTGATTATATAATTGGTCAAAATTTATAAATACATTAATGTTTATTTATTTGCATGTATGCATTTGTCTATGTGAGTATATGGCACATGTCCTGACATGGGTGCCAGAATTGAACTTGTACAAGAGCATCAAATGCTCTTAAACACTGAGGTCTCTCAGTGTTTATCCAGACTCAGATAAAATCTATTTTCATTTTTACTTAATTAAAAAAAATATTTTGCCAGGCTTCGTGAGTTCACCAGTTCAGGCACTTGGGAGGCAGAGGCCCGTGGATCTCTGTGAGTTTAAGGTCAGCCTGGCCTACAAATCGAGTCCAGGATAACCTGGGCTCTGTTATACAGAGAAACCCTTTCCTGAAAAACCAAAAACCCAAAAGAACACCCTCCCTTCGAATTATTTTACTTTACTTGTATGAGTGTTTTCCTGCATATTTATGTGGACCATGTGCTTGTCTGGTGTCCAAGAAGATCAGAAGAGGGCATCAAATTCCCTAGAACTAGAATTGTCGACAGCTGTAAGCTCCCCTGTAGGTTATAGGAATTGAACCCTCTCTTACCCCTGTAGGTTATAGGAATTGAACTCTCCCTCTGGGAGAGCAGCAGGTTCTTAACCACTGAGCAATCGTTAGCCCTTATAGAAATGTACTTTTAGAAGTTTGTAAAAATGTTCATAACAAATACTGTCTTCCCCGCACTGGCTTATCTATTTGTAGTTCTAGAAAAAGTTACACTCAAAGATTTAGATGATAGCATATGTGTGTACTGACATTCTCGTATTCTGGCCCATTGTTATTTGGGATTAGTCTTTTTCTTCACACAGAACTTACCATGTCACCCAGGCAGTGCTGAATTGACAATCAGCACTGGTAATCGGCACGCCCGAGTACTACCACACTCAGCTTATTTCTTAAATATTTTTATCCAACTTATCTTAAGAACAGATAAATTTTAGATTTGGATTTACCCTACCCACTACTGCTATCTTTTAAGGTTGACAAGGTGAAAAGTCATAAGTACCCATGCTTTGGTTTTCCTCATCCTGGTCAATGAAAACGTGATCCATCACAAAACTGAGGAGTTCAGACTGGAGTCCAGTATCTGGATTAAACACCAAAGGCTGAAGGCCCTCTCTGCCACCTGTCATCAACTGGTGACTAAAAATCATTAAAAGATCACAGAGCAGCATGAAAGCCTGCAATTCAAGAAGAATTGATTAGCAGAATAGTACACAAATATAGGAATATCTATTAATACAGGAAAATAGGAATATTTTCCTAACCAAAGTAATGGGAAACATACTAAATTATGACATTTTAACACCAACACCAAAATCATAAGAATTTAAGTTCCAACTTTTCATACTTATTAACTTTATGAAACTATCTTTTTCTCATTAAACAGTGCTTACATTGAAGACATTATTTTCTAATTGAATTTTTACTAAAGAACAGCAGACAGAGATTCTGGCTTGAATTTAAAAAAGTTAAGTTCACCTCCAGTAATATAGGATTAGTTAACAGATGACATCAGAAATCAACTATATACTACTTAATCAAGTAATTAGCATAACTTTTATGAAAAATTAGAACGTAACAAATTATAATGTAGTACTCAAAATTTAAGCCACTATTTAGATTTTAAAAACTAATATAAAATGTTTTAGAAATAGGATTAAAATTAGATTCAGACCATATATTAAGATGCTCAGGAAAAGCTATTTATAAAGGTGGACACTTTCAAGAGAATCCAGGAGAGTATTTTTTAACTCAGACTACTTTGGATATAAAACATATCACAGAAGAAACATAAGATTTCAGTTTAACTGGCTACAGCTAGGTACTTTAGCCAGTAATTAATGGTGGGTTTTGGAGAGTTACAGAGTAATAAGCCTTAGGACCAGCTACTTGGGAGGAGTGGTATGAACATATTTTAGATATATGTGCTGAAGTGCTCACATGTGTATGTATGTGTACACAAACACACACATGTATATATATGAATGAAGCTTTTTCTGGTACTAGGAACTGAAGGTGAGAAGTCAATGCAAGTTAAAGGTCAGCTCACTAGACCCTCAATATTTTAGCATAGAATTCTTGGGAACTGAGAATTCTAAGTGTGAATTTAAGTTTTCCAGCTAAYAACAGTATACTTTTCAAGTATAAGAACAGAATATACAACTTTAAAATATCTAGACATCAAAACTCTAGGGTTATATATATGCTACTATTGAAAAACTACATATTCCTCAATACACCTAGGTTCCTCAATACACTTAGGTTAATAGTCAATACAGAACAATAGTAACTAAGAATTTTTTACCTGTTCCTTAACTGGTGTATTAACATTAGATAGGCACTGTTGGCAAACAGCCAGAAAAGATTTCACTGTTTTCCTCAATACCAACAAATCCTCCTGTAAAACATTCAAGTATGCAAACATGAATAAACATATACCAGGAAACTGATCCAAGAAATAATAAACAGAAGGTAGTTCAACTTGTTTATTATAAAGAAAACCACAGAATTAAACTCATTATTGGGAACCAATTAGTATAGTTTTTTCCTATTTATTGAACATAATAGAGAACCCAACATTACCATACATCCAGCCATAGTTAATAATGAAATGCGAGAGGTGAATATTCAGAAAGATTTTCCTTTATAAGTGTAGATTTATCTACACTGATCTTAGAATTGTTAACTCTCTAACACATAATGTAGCAGGAAGATGATGGAATGTGAGACTAAAGAAATGTCTCAGTGGTCAAGAGCTTGTACTGCTCTTTCCAAGGACCCGAGTAAGCTCCCAGCACCCATACTGGGCAGCTTACAACTACCTGTCTCAGCTCTAGGAGGTCTAATGCCTTCCCAGGCAACTGCACTTACATGCACACATCTACACAGACATTCATGCAAACATATAATTGGAAAAATAATTAAATGCTCAAAATGATGATGAAGTACAGCAGCAAACTGAAATGAAAATAACAAGTTAGCAAGAAATATGTTTCCTATTTTCAGGTAGTACTTGCTAAGGTTTTAGGGGGAAAAGGAATATGTTACTTTCTAAGATTGGAGATAAACATGATTTCTCATTAGACAAGTCTGATAGTATTCCACACATGGCAATATTTAAAAGTATGAAGATAAATGTTATTTTCTCCTTGTTTTTAAGTTCTTTTTATGTTTTTGTTTGTTGTATGTGAATGCGTGTACATGCCAAGGCAGAGGACGATTTGCGGAAGTCATTTTTTTTTTTTTACTTCCACACTGTGTGTTCCAAGAGTGAACTCAGGTCACTGGGCTCTACAGCAAGTATCCTTACCCTGTTGAGTCTTAGTTCAGGCCCCCTTTGCCTTCTCTTAGGCAGGGTCTTACTATGTAGCCCTGGCTGTTCTGGAACTCACCTCCTCACCAGGATGACTGAGAACTCAGGGGGAGCTAACTGCTTCTGCCTCCAGAGTGGGATTAAAGACATTTGTTACCAAACCTGGCTTCTCCTTTAAAAAATTGTTTTTCCCCTCTTTGGTACTAGAGATTGAATTTTGAGCTTTGAAAAGAAACGCAAATTTATTCAGCACCCAGGAGATAAAGCCCTGTTAATAAGAAGCCAACAGGGAAAAATCTGCAAAGTTGTCTATTAAAGTGGCTCCTCCAAAGCCAAAGTCCAGGGTAAAAAGGTCCCTGCAAAGAACAAGAAGGCACCCAAGGGAGAAGCTGGTGCTGGCAAGCATGGGAACAGTTTTGCAGAAAATGAAGATGCCAAAACAAACCAAGCACAGTTAGCTAAAGATGCCAAGTGAAATGTGTTCATTTTAAATAACTTGTTACTGTGTAAACTACTATGTTCTTTTTAAATCAAGGTTTATAAAACTGCTGGTAGTCTCTTTTCTCAGAAGACAGCAATGCTAGGCTCCTGTCTGCAAGCACAACATGGCACCAATAATAGTGACAGGGTTTGGTGCCAGCCATGGGTTGGATCCTAAGTTGGGCCAGTCACTGGGTGGCCTTTCCTTCAGTCTCTGTTCCATTTTTGTCCCTGCATTTCTTTTAGACAGGAACAATTCCGGGTCAGAAGTTTTAAAGGGAGGTTGGTGACCTCCCTATCCCTCCACTGCAGGTGGTCTCTTCAGGTTCCATCTCCATACTGCTGGGCATTTAGGCTGAGGTCATCACCACTGAGTTGTGGTAGCCTCTCACTTTCCATGTCTTTGGGGCTTTCTAGAGGTTTCCCACCACCACCTGCAGCTGCATATTTCCATTCATTCTCCTGAGCCTCTGGGCTTCTTTCCTGTCTCCCCCCATACCTGACTGTGCCCCCTTTCCTCCTCCCTATCTCTGCCTCCTGTGGTTATTTTGTTGCCTTCTCTAAGTGGGATTGGAGCATGTAGACAGGAGCCTAGCATGGCTGTCCTCCGAGAGGCTCTACCAGCAGCTGACTCAGACAGATTTAGATACAGCCAACTATTGGATAGAGGTTGGAGACCCGTATGGAAGAGTTAGAAGGATTGAAGGAGCTGAAGAGGATGGCGACCCCATAGGAAGACAAACAGTATCAACTAACCTGGACTCTTGGGAGCTCCCAGAGACTAAGCCACCAACCAAAGAGCATACATGGGCTGGTCTGGGGCACACAAGTAGCAGAGGACTGTCTTGTCTGGCCTCCATGGGAGAGGATTGACTAATCCTGTAGAGACTTGATACCTCAGGGAAGGGGGATGTGGGAGGGAGGTGGGGGGGGGAGCTGAGGGTAGTGGTGGGGGAGCACCCTCTGAGAAGCAAAGGGGAGAGGGAATGTGGGTGAAGAACTCTTGGAGGGGAGACTGGGAAAGAGGGCAATATCTGGAATGTAAATAAAATAATTTAAAAAGTTACAGAATTTTCTTTTACCTTTAAAAAAAAGCTATGTTATTATCGCACAGAATATTTCATTTTTTTGAGGGGGTGGGGGAAGGGAGGCATGTGTAACTAACAAAATCTCTCCCAACTGATATGGGAAAACTYCTTTTCCTGCTAGTTTAAGAAGATTCTTTCTTCCTAATAGGGGCTTTCTTCTGTTGATGGGCATGGTCACCTTGCCACAAAATGCCTTGTGCACACCACAAAACTCAACATTTTTATCATCACCCTCCCCCTCTACAGCAAGCATAGTCTTAACTCCCTAAAAACAGAACCTGTTGGAACCTGGACCCCTAAAACGGATTTTGCTAGTGTAGGCAGGTTCGGACTTCCCAGCAGCATCACCGAGATGGCTTTCCTCAAAAGAACAGTGGTTCCTTTTCTAGGAGACTGAGTCTTCAGACTGGTTATTCTGCTATTTTCATTTCATTTCCTGCAAGTCAAAGTCAGCTTGTAAAAAATTAAACATCTGTAATGTGAAAAGTCAGTCTTTTCCCTGTTCAAAAGCATGAATACCTCATTGGATTTCTGACTTTGGTAGTTCATATGGGAAATTAACTTGGAAGATCTGTAAACTGTTTTTGATTGCTTACCTATGTCTTGCCTGATACCACATGATCATTCATAAAGAATATTTTAAATAAAGCTGGATGAAGTTTGATGTGGGAAAAATAAATAGGTTCAATTGCTGGACATGTTAGTAGTACCTAACTCAGGAGTTAAGAAGGTAGTGAGGCCAACACTGTGAGAGCCCAGTCTCAAAACAAACCCCACTCACCAAATACCCCAAATAGAAGCCTCTCCTTCACAAAAACCTCCAAACTACGTGTAGTGGTACACACTTATAATCTCAGCACTTGAAAGGGTAAAGAAGGAGAATCAAATTTGTCACTATTGTGGGCTACACATGAAATCCTGTTCCTCAAACTAAAGAACAAACAAAAAGCAGATACACCCCTAAGGAAGGGGGCAGTTTTGATTAAACTCTGAAACCAGCGCTATGCTATTAGGGCTCATTTTCCCCAGACAAATAAGCCATAAACAGGTATATAATTCAGCATTATATTGGTGTTTAAAGAGTAAGGAAGAATAATTATCTGAATAAAGACCATATGGAAATCACTTTAAAAGTTACTCTATTTAAACTTAAAATTCTTTAGAACAATTTTGCTTGGTACTGTTTTGGGATCTTCACAAGCCAAATGATACTTCAAGAATATACTTACTTTTGCTAACATGAACACATATTTTGAAGGAGGAATAATATTGTATCACATATTAAGAGAAGGACAGTCTTGAGGACTTTTAAATTTCTTGCAGGAAAATAATTATATATCTGTATCTCAATATTCCTTGAACTTTCAATCTCAAACATTTTCAAAGCATGGGGTGGTGGGCAGCTGAGGTACCAGTCAACTAGAACGAGTATGTAGCATGAGGACAGGGAAAGTATGGGGTTTATTCTGAACAATTCTGGGTCAGAAGTTGTCTTGGAAGCATTCTCAAAAGGTACCATGTTGTGCAGCTGGCTCTAGGACTGAATTTACATGGATACTGAGAAGGTGCTATCCATGTGAACAAGCTCCTGGCAGAATGGGAAGTTATATGCACATGACCATACAGCATTAAAGATCCTGTAAGGCAGGATGAAGTTAGAATCATCCTGATTGTGGAGGGTTAAAATACTGTGGCCATCAGCCAAATTATGTTTGGCTATTTTTAGTTTCCATTATACCAATTCATTGCCCACCTGTGTCTGACCTTGTATCCTTTTAATTATTAGATAAAAACTTATAAAATGTATTTTTAGTATACCAAGCTACTACCAATCCAAAGTTATAAATGTCATTTGATAGCATCTGAGGCTTAAAGCAGTTTCCCATACTCTGATGAAACCCACTTATCTGCAGTTCTCACAACATGTATTTGGTAAATTCCTTGATTTATGACTTTGTTTTGTATGTAATGAAATAGCATGCTAACACTTCCATGGCTATTTGAGGTAGCTGAAATCATGTTGCTGGGATATGGTCACTCATATTCAGTTTAAAAATAAACTATCCTTTATTCCTTTTGAAGTGAAAACTGTACTTTGCATCGACACTGGCCACACATGGTGACATAATGCCAACACTCGGAAGGATAGAGAAGATTTAAAATTGGAAACCAGTCTAGGTGCCATCACAAGACCTGTATTAAAATAAAAAACCCGTTGAAATCTATATGCTCAAAAAAATGGTATTCAAGGCAGGGCAAAGAATGTTGAAAAGCAGTTATACCACTAAAACCAGTTACTGTAGTTGGTTAGGGCACCTGCAGGCAAGAAAATAAAAGAAAACAGGACCCATTTCCATTTAAAATGCCATAATTATTTGGATATTATATTCATTGCAGTAAGGAACTACTGAAACATTTTTTATTTTGTCACAGGAACACTAAACTTTTGTGTGACAGAGCAGAGGACAATGTGAACTAGGCTAGTTAGAGTGAATATAATCTTTTGTTGAAAGCTTAAGGTGTAACATCTTATCTTTATGTTTATAGACAGTCTCGCTGTCTATATATGTCTGCTTTTTGGCATACAACTCTTAAAAATCTCTGCACTTTCTAAAGTTAAACGACTTTTTCTTTTATTGGATATTTTCTTTATTACATTTCAAATGTTACCCCCTTTCCTGGTTTCCCTCTGAAACCCCCTGTCCTCTTTCCCCTCTCCTGTTCAACCACCCACCCACAAATGACTTTTCTGTGTGTGATAATGAGTTGACTGATACTAGGCTGGTATTCCATGGGTACCTTCAGGCTACTCATAAAAAAGACAAGGCATAGTTAGTGTTAGGCCTTTAAAACCCTTTCTTCCAGCTGGGCGGTGGTGGCGCACGCCTTTAATCCCAGCACTTGGGAAGCAGAGGCAGGCGGATTTCTGAGTTCGAGGCCAGCCTGGTCTCCAAAGTGAGTTCCAGGACAGCCAGAGCTACACAGAGAAACCCTGTCTCGAAAAACAAAACAAAACAAAACAAATCAACAACAACAACAAAAAACCCTTTCTTCCTTATAGTTTTGAACAATATTCTAAATACTTATCCTTATCCCCAAAGATAAATGCAGCTCTCACCTTCTTTTTGCAACAGATGGAGAAAATTAAAGAAATCCAGAACTGGTCAAAATGCATATAATAAATGAATGAATGGGGTGCCCAACTGATATATTTGTGATATAACCTTTACACCTATTGCTCAGGGAAAATCATGGAAGAAGCAGAGGAAAGAATATAAGAGCCAGAAGCCCGGGGTCCCTGCTGTCATGTATCATCTTTAATTATTTATTGTTACATGTTATACATATGTATATGTGCACATTGTATATAACATATTGAGGCTGTTTGGCTTTTCTTGTTTGTACATATGCCCAAACTCATCACTCAGGATTGGACAAGTTGTCCTAGAGTTTTATCAGTGGAAGAAAGTGATCCCCCTCTCATCTCCATCTCATCTCTAGATGAATATCTAGAGCTCTTCAGCTAGGGACCATGTACAATTTCTTGTCTGCTTTAGTATGTTAACTGGTGGTGGCATTAGTCTTGTTCAAGCAACCRCTGTTGAAAGTTCCTGGGTACATTGTCTCTGTCATTATCTAATAACCAAAACTTTGTCTTCCAATTCCATGGAGCGGGAAGCTAATGGTTGGGTTGAGTACCAATGATGAAATGAAGCATGTTTATGTAATGAAGTTTCCAAAGTAACTCAACATATTTACTCATGGTATGATCAAAACTTCATCTGTGTTACAACTGGTTATTAAATATAACTGCTATCAATGTAACTTAGAGATGGAATAGACCCAGCTTCCTAGATCATTAAGTACACATAGAAATGCAAAATAACCAACTAAACATAATAACTTGGTCGTTACCCTTAAAATCTAAAATAGAAGTGAGAAGGAGGGTTCTTTGTTTGCATCAAGGACCTGATGCTGGATTGGCCATACTTAGATATCAGCTCATCTGAGCTCAGGCCAATGATATCAAAGCCTTTTCCTTCTTCACAAAGGGGAAAATTATGCCAGTTCAATAGAGACCATTTCTAAAACCTTGATTATCAAAAAAGTACTAAATGTTAGTTAGAAGAAGGCATAACCAAGAAACCGAGAACCGTGGAATTTAGTGTGGAGAAACTACTTTATTTTGAAGACTAGAATAACTACCTTCCTGAGGAGCTTTTATTAAAATACACCTTGATAATACTAATCAGGATCAGGATCTCTGATTTTAAATGCTGTTGAGTAGAAGGCTATGTGTGGATGAATGCAGCCTATGAAGCAGCAATCACAAATAACTGTCCTCCACCTAAACACACAGAATATTCTCAAAGCATTGGTAAAACAGATAAAAGCCACCACTGTCAAGTCTACTTTCTCTGAGAAGCATTACTGTACAGCTACCCATATACCAAGTGGAAAACTCCAGATAAGAGAGTTAATATGTGACGTATGTAGGCTACTGTGAGACTGGATTTATGATAGCCTTGACAGTCACTCAACAAACATGACTGGGGGTTTGAATGAATGTTCCCCATAGGCCCATGTGTTTGAATGTTTGTCCTTAGTTGGGGGAACTGTTTGGGAAAGATTAGAATGTGTGGCCTTGTTGGAGGTGTATCACTGGGGCATAGCTTTGAGGTTTCAAAGACACACAAAACTCCCAGTTTTTTCTCTGCCTTATGCGTGTAGATCAAGATGTAAGCCCAGATACAGCTCCAGTGCCATGCTCCCTATGTGCCATGGACTCTAATATTCTGAAATTGTAAGCAAATCAAATCCTTTCTTTTATAAGTTGCCTTGGTCATGGTATTTTATCATAGCAATAGAAAAATAGCTTAAAACAATGACTGTCATCCAGGTGATGATATATTCTGTGATTAAAGGTACTCTTTAAAAAAAAAAAGATTTGTTTATTTATTATATGTAAGTACACTGTTACTGTCTTCAGACACCAGAAGAGGGTGTTAAATCTCTTTATGGATGACTGTGAGTCACCATGTGGGTGCTGGGATTTGAACTCATGGCCTTCAGAAGAGCAGTCGGTGCTCTTACCTGCTGAGCCATCTCTCTAGCCCCCAATTAAAGGTACTCTTATCCTTCAGTAAAGTACCTTTTTTCTTTTTCGTATAACTTTATTGCCTCAAAATTGACCATTAGTTCAGGAAGCCATTTCGCTTACCTACACAGGTCTAAGTAAGTTAACAGGAGAATGAGCAAAGTCAAAAGGGAGAGGAGCCCAAGTATTCATTTTAGGAAGGTGGATGTTTAAACTTAGGGGCTAGCCATTAGCCTGTGGTGCAAGCCTAATGATCTGAGTTCCATCCCTGGAGCCCACATATGGTGGAAGGAGAGAACCACCACTTGTGGCCTCACATACTCACACTCGTCATGTGCATACAATCATAATAAGTTTTAAAAACTTTAAACTTAAAAATAATTAATGGATGAGGATTAAAGGGCATGAGCTTGCTGTTTCGGTTATTACCTAAAAGCTAATGCATCTATGGCCCAGGAACCCTAACTTGCTTATCGTAGTTCCAAAAGAAATCTTGACTTTTCCTGTACTATAAAAAGATGTAGGAAGCTAAGAGTCAGAGAGACTGAAAAACATATCGATTTTTAGAACCAAAACAAGAGACTTAAAATGCACAAATTATCTCAATTAAGATGGAGGAACTAATTTCCCACTTTGTACCTCAGTTCTGTACTAGCCACGGGGCATGTTTATATAACAGATAATTCATCTTTTATTATGAATTCTTGGTTTTGGCAGCCAAAAACAATGACAAGAGCTGAAATTTAAAATCAACTAATTAATATGTATTATTAACTTAAATCACTCAATTGCTAACTGAAATAAATCAATTTAGTTGTCTCAGAGACCTTGCTAGCAGTTAATATTCTTATCCTGTATGTTAGAAAACTAAAGCTTAAGATGAGGCAACTTACTTCATCATCAGTAGCTATAATGAACCAATATTTAAAAATTTAGTATTTAACTCAAAAGATCACCCCTCACACCCAATGGATACACACACACACACACACACACACACACACACACACACACACACACACACACACACGGTGGGGGGGACTGTGAACTTTTAAGATACATTTGGCCACCAACTAATCACCATATAACTAACACCTAGCAATTATTAATTATTAGAAAAAGATTCAAACTAAGAAACCTTAAGAAGGAAGGAAAACAGATTGCTACAGCCAAAAACATATTAAGTATGATAATACATTTTTTAAAAGTGGTCTGATAGGAAAATAGACTCCTACACTTGATCTTAGCCAAAAGGCTGAGAAGCGATGGAAAAATAGACTCCTTTGTCACTAATTTTTTTGGACAGGATCTCAAATCCTTGTACTAGAAAAGATTGTAATGTCTTGTCTAAATATTCTTTGGTATAGGTGTGAATATGCATTTGTCTGTGCGCACATTCGTACACATAGGCCAGAAGTCCTCACTAGATGCTCTTCTCAGTCTTTCTCTGCATTATTCTTTGAGAAAGTCTCTCACTGAACTGGAGCTCACTGATTTGGCTAGGCTGCCTGGCCGACAAGTTCCAGGGGTTTGCCTGTCTCTGCTTCCCCGGCACAGAACAGACATGCTCTTCTATACCCAGTCTTTTAGGTGGGTACAGGGGATCTGAACTTGTGTTTTTGATGGCACAAGAAATATATTACTTTAGTGGCTGAACTATCTCCCCAGTCCCTAAATGTTCCTAAAATAGTCTTTGGTCATCGACAAGCTCATTAAAAAAAAAAATCCCTTTACACTGTAATATTATTGAACACAGATCTTTTCTTACTTAGTTCAAGAAATAATATTTCAGTAAGTTTGAGGGTTAAACAGCATACATCAGTTGACAGACTAATGGAGCAGAGGAACTCTTAAATTACCCTTCATGGTAGATACTCTACCAGAAAGCAAGAACTGGAGGTTCAGGATTAGGGTTGCAAACACAGTAAGTGCCATCACCCCCCCTCCCCCCCTGCAGTATACACTACTTTTTTTTT
>BDUI01000189.1:83714-106422 GCA_002335545.1 Apodemus speciosus
ACAGAGAAACCCTGTCTTGACTGCCCTCCCCCCCCCCAAATTCTTATGTAGCTACAAAATGGACTAGTATGCAATTATTAAAAATATTCCTGGGGAGATGGACAAATGGCAAGGGGCTAAAATAAAAGCATGTACTGTTCTTGTAGAGGACCTGGGTTTGGATCCCAGCACTCACGTGGTTGGTCACTACCATCTGTAAATCCATTTCAGGGTACCTAGTGCCTCTTCAGAACATACATACAAGTAGGCGAAAYATTCATACACATAAAAATAAACCTTAAAATATTCTTTGGCGATTATAGATGGTAGATGACAGTCTTCAGAAAACAAGCTAGTGAAGGTTGAATACAGCCATAAGAAAAGCAATGCGCACTTTAAACAGCTGGTAGAAGAGCCACACCCTGAACAGCAGCAGTTAAAGTGGGACCAGGGAAAAACCTTCCCTATCTTAGTACCCTATAGGTATTCAGCACGGATGACCAACTGAATAGAGGCAACACACCATTTAAATGAGATTTCTGCTGTCCTAGAGTATATCAGACCGAGTACAAGGGTCCTATATGCTAGAACCCGACTAAAAAAAATAAAAAGAAAAACCACTGTGTTACAGTGGAAAAGAAATGCTACAACAGATCTAGTGTTCAAGAAACTGAACATTTAATAGGAACTAAAGTGGCATCGGAATTATCACAGTGATTTCAGGCAAGAACTGCATTGGGGCCTAGAAGGAAACCCTCAGGTCTGACCAGATCAGAGACTCCCTTTAGAAACAACCGCAAGGGTAATCTGATCACCCAAACGCAAGGCAGAGGAGAAAACGGGACCAGTTATGGAAGAGGACAGCCCCGCAGTAGGAAGAAACGTGATAGTCTAGACAAGAGCCAACAACCAGGCAGTTCTTACATCCCCAATCTCCACCCAGTTTCTCCTCTATATTTATCCCATCTGTATTTAACAGCCACAATAATTTTAGCAGGGCATCTTGGTCTTGGTCTGTTCTTGCCCTACATTTCATTTCCCCCTAAATCCTTCTTTATTGTTGTTACTTTTTTCATCCCTTGTTTTTCATTTCTCCTTGCCCAAAGAAAATAGTCTCATCTGGTTTACAAGTACCACAAGCCACCAGGTAGTGGTGGCGCACGCCTTTAATCCCAGTACTTGGGAGGCAGAGGCAGGTGGATTTCTGAGTTCAAGGCCAGCCTGGTCTACAGAGTGAGTTCCAGGGCAGCCAGGGCTACACAGAGGTACCCTGTCTCAGGAAACAAAACAAACAAACAAAAACCAACCAACCAACCAAACAAACAACCCAAAAACCACAAGCCTCAGACACTGGAAACAAGACTGATTTACGTAATCTGTCAGCACATTTTTATCTCTTCATCTACTTCTAGGCAAAAAACTCCTTCATCCCTGACTTCTTTTGCCTAAACAAGTTCCACTTCCTATGTTTTCTTTCTCTGCTTTTCATTACCCCAATACTAATCATTAATCACAGTATGTTTTCTTTTTTTGTTTTTCCCACTTATACCCATAATAACTAATATGCCACTACATACAGTCTTATCAATATTCCATTATTACTGAAATGATTAACATTAAAGGATAACTATTGGACTTATTACTTTATTTCCAAAATGATTCTACACCGGGATAGTGACTATTGTTGCAAGGAATGCCTGGCAGCCTGAATATCAATCTTACAGTGGAAAAAAAAAATCTCAACCTTACTAAAACCTAGTGCTAACCCAAAATATTGTATACCTGCAGCCAACATCCTGTTAAAAAGAAAAACTTGCAACAGTTGGTCCCAAGCTATTACTGCTGTCTGGGATATTGCTGTAGATGAAAGTCACTGGGAGTAAAGAGCTCTCTGTTTTGTGTTTGTAGTTCAACAAGTGAGCGCTCCACAGCTTTCATACTGTCACGCCCRTAGCCGCATGGCCGTTCCTGCCATTATGGACCCTAGCCCTCTGAAATCACATATCAAAATAAAAATTGTTTATCAACATATGTTGATTTGATCATGGTGTTTTACCACTACAACAGAAGCAAAATAGTAAGCAAAAGAATGACAGAAAATTTCTATCATCTATACCTCAGACATAGGATTCATGTCTAGGAAATACAATGAACTCAAACATAAACACAACTCTCCCCCCCCCCAAAAAAAAAACCCACAATAAAACGTACAACCAAAAATTGGATTGTGGAATGGAACACAGATATTCAAAAGAGAAAAGGCAAATGGGTAATAAATATTTTTTTTTAAAAAGCGCTCARTATCTTCAGCTGTTATTGGAATGCAAAATAAGGCTGCTTTGAGGTTTCATCTCATACCCGTCAGAATGGGCAACAAGAAAACAAATGATAACAAATGTAGTCAAGGATGTGGTTGTGGGAGTGTTGAAAAGTACATCCCATGTGAACTGAGCTTGCAGGTTTCTTAAAAAGCCAAAAGTAGAATTATCATATGAGCAAGATCTATCACTTTTGGTTATATACCCAAAGGAAATATACTCTATTTTCTACTACAGAGATACTTGAGCATCAATGTTCACTGCTCTATTCTCAATACCTAGAATGAGAATGTTATAATATGTTCAAATGGAACTTTTTTTTTTTTTGGTTTTTCAAGACAGGGTTTCTCTGTGTAGTCCTGGCTGTCCTGGAACTCACTCTGTAGACCAGGCTGGCCTCGAACTCAGAAATCCGCCTGCCTCTGCCTCCCAAGTGCTGGGATTACAGGCGTGCGCCACCACGYCCGGCGTTCAAATGGAACTTTATTTTGCTATAAAGAAAAATGGAAATTACAAAATTTGTAGGAAAATGGATGGAATTGGAAAATGTTAATACTCAGTCCCCCAAAGAAAACACGGCATGCTCTCTCTCATATGTATGTTTAACTTGGAGTTCAGTAGAAGCCGGGGAGCTAGAAAGGAGCCATGGTAACGATGGGAGGGTGGTGGTGGGAGAAGACTTTAGGGACAGTGGAATAAATAAAATGCAAAGTAGGGTGGAGGATGGAGAGAGCACTGGGGATAAAAAGGTTTAAGCAGGGATGTCACAGACAAAGAGGTTGCAGGAGTGCTAACCAAAAAAGAAAAAAAAAGATGTATAATAAAACCTTAATATTTTGCAAACTAATAAAAACTCCAATTTAAAAGTCAATAATGCTTCGAGAAGCCATAAGGTCCAGTGCAAGATTTAAGATCCTGCTTTATGAGTTGATGAGAGAGGTCCCCAAAACAATATGGCCTTTTGACACTAGTTTTAGTTGCCTACCAGCATGATATGAGAAGACCTTGCTACTGAAGACACTGTAAACTTTAGATGCAGGACAGAGAAATCAAGCTGGAACTCAGCCAGAAGCTGCTTTGTAGGCTGCTGAGAGGAAAGGTCATCAACCATTTCTGTTGTGGACTCTGAAAGCTATATATGGACTTGCTAACTTACATGACCATCTGTATCACAGTGGTATCATTTCTATGGGAATACCCACATAGTTTCTATTTGTTGTTGGTTTTTTTGTTTTGTTTTGTTTTTTTTCCGAGACAGGGTTTCTCTGTGTAGCCTTGACTGTCCTGGAACTCACTCTGTAGACCAGGCTGGCTTTGAACTCAGAAATCCGCCTGCCTCTGCCTCCCAAGTGCTGGGATTAAAGGCGTGCCGCCACCACCGCCTGGCAGATTTGAGGACTGTTCTACAGGAAGAAGTCATACCTGGTATTGAAAACTGGCCCAAAGCTCATGGTTGGGGAGGCTGTGGGTCCCAGGGGGAACCTACTTGTTTTGATAAATGGGCATGGTGTCAAGCTGCCATTTAAATATTTATGTGTATTTCCATAGATTAGTGCTTTTCTCAGTCAGAGAAGCCTCTCTTTGTAGTGGGAGATAGATGCAGAGGTTCTAAACTGGTCAACATACTGAGATTGACTATTGGATGCTTAGCCCTAAGGGGGACATTTATATTATTCCCTCCAGGCCCATGGAGTATCTTGGAAGCAGGGTTAGAAAGAATGCATGAGCCAGAGGATAAGAAGTACTATGGCATGCTATAGTTTAGACATGATAGGTGTTGCACTCAAAAGCTCATAGCTGTGAGTACCTACACAAGGCTAGGCCCACAAATATTCTCCTATGGGTAGGGGAGGGGAGAGCCTCATAAGGCCCTACTTCTGGGGTGCTATAGCTAATAAATGGTTGCTGGAGTATGGGTAACCATATTCTTTGGTGGTTCAAGGAAATAAGTTTCTACCTACACACATGCGGGCAACTCTAAAGTCAACAAACCACAAAAAGGACCAAAATAAATAGCAGCAGCAGCAATTCCCYACCCCCAAACCCAAAGAGGGAGGAGAGCGTTTTTGGGAAGGAGTCTGATGAGAGGAGGAGGGAAGAAGAAAGGACAACAGGTGGGTTCTGATCAGAGAGTATTACATATGCATGAAACTGTAAAAGACTAAATGAACATCCTCCAGAAGCATCTCTTAAAGGTATTTTCTTTCTTTGGTTTTTATTTTAAAAGAAGTTTGAAAAACAATAGAAATCAAGCTTCTTTGAGACAGTATCTAACTTTGGGTCTACTAAAGACAATCATTACCATACCTAGAAGTATTTTTTTATTTTCTTGAGATAGGACCTATTATAGCCCATGCTAGCATCAAACTTGAGGATGATTTTAAATCCCTGATTTTAAATGCTTCTGCCGTCTGACAGCTGGGGTCACAAGCATATATCAGTATACTGTGCTCATGTGTTCTGGTGACTGAACTCAGGCCTCATGCAAGTGAGGCAAGCACTCTACCAACTGAAGTATGTACACAGCCCTCTGCAATTTTTTTAATTGCTTTTGTTTTTTTTTTTTTTTTTTTTTTTTTTTTTAACACTTTATGTCTACAGTGTTTTGCCTCCATGTCTGTGCACGCATGCCTACAGAGACCAGAAGAGAATGTCAGAACCCTTGGGACTGGAATTACAATGAGATGTTAGCTTCTTACATTAGCTACTATGTGGGTACTAGAAATTGAACATGGGTTCACTGGAATAGCAGCCAGTGCTATTACCACGGAGCCATCTCCCCAGCCCACCAACAATCTCTCTCTCTCTTTCCCTCCCCCACCCTCTCCTTCTCTCTCTCATCTTCCTTGCTCTGACCCCATTTCTTTCGTAGCTCTACCTGCCTCTGCCTCTCAAGTGATGGGATAAAGGCGTGTGCCAGCACAGCTTGCAGCAACATTTCACAATTCAAAGATGTACTAATTGAAAAGAATGATGGATCTATGTGAGATTAGAAATACATTTTAAAAAAATACTAAAAGAAAAATATTAAACCATTTACAGCGGCTATCCATAGCTGGTGATATTTTGTGGGAGAAATGGACCATGCCACCACCAAGAAGAACTGGTAAGGTTGAGTGAGCTTAAACCCTGGGAAACTCAAGATTAAGAATGGTAGTAGGGCCTAACTCTACGTGCTCTGTAACATGTATCCGTTATAACCCACCGAGAAGACTATGGCATTCAATCATGTAGCATAAAACCCTGGAGTTCTCCATGCTAATAAAGTATCTAGATAGTATTCAGCTAATAAGCATTTCTTCCCACAAAAGGTTTGCCCTGAGTAACATGTATGCATTCACACCACCATCAAATAAAGTAGTCTAACAAGTAAAGACTGTCTCTGGGGAGGCCCTCATCATAAAGAGCCATACATACGTGTCCTGGAGAAGGCCTTCTCTCATACTCATTCACTTGGAATCAAACAGGTTCTGCTCAGTCCCAGGATGTGCCTTCCTATTCCTACCTGGGCAGATGCCAGTGGCACCGCAGGAGGCTGGGAACTACAACTGCCCCAGACTCTGCTTTTTCCCACTCCAGACTAGGACCCCCCTTACTCACTGTGTGCTGCCCTCCTGAGTGGCAAGCCAGCAATGCTCCAGGCACTCCAGTGGTAAGGTAAGGTGGACATGCAGCTCCACATTATTTGATAGCTCTTTCTTTTTTAAATGAGAATACACCAAATTAAGAACCCAACTTTAAGSCAGGCGGAAGAGGCATATCTTTGATCCCAGTACTCAGGAGGCAGAAGCAGGGAATTGCTGTGAATTTGAGGCTAGCCTGGTCTACAGAGAAACTCGTCTTAAAAAGCCAAACCAGATGGGCAGTGGTGGCACATGCCACTTGGGAGGCAGAGGCAGGCAGATTTTTGAGTTTGAGGCCAGCCTGGCCTACAGAGTAAGTTCCAGGACAGCCAGGGCTATAAAGAGAAACCCTTCCTCGGGGGGTGGGGGGTGGGGGGGGCCAGACCAAACCAAACCAAACCCCCCCAAAAGCCAAACCAACCAACCACCCCCCCCACAAACAACAAAAACCAAGACCAAACCAAATAAAAAAAAATCTTCAGAGATTTTTAAATAAATTTCCTTAAATAATTAATGACCAGGGATACAAATGGTGGTCAGCTGGCTTGTTTCTCTATTACTAGCTAAATAATGCAGTCTATTCTTAGCATTTTCTTTACAATAAAGCAAAATTACTTCATGCAATATATTTTGAGATCGTTTCTAAATGACAACAGGAAAATATTTTGTTAACATTAAAAATAAAAAAGCCAGACTTATTATTTTAATCTTATGCGTGTGATTGCATGCATGCGTACACTGTGTGCATGATCCACACTGAACCAGAAGAGGGCACTGGATAGTAGAGTTGAAGATGGTTGTGAGTTGATATGCAGGTGCTGGGAAAAGAAGCCAAGTCCTCTGCAAGTGCTCTTAACCACTAAGCCATTTCTTCAGACCCACAGTTAAAATTATAAATTTATCAACATGTACATTTCAAGAAATAAAGAGGAAAAATAGAGGTTTTAGTTGCATTAGTATTAGCCTTCTGCATATTTCAACTGGCAGTACAAATGAGACATGTAAATAAAATTATACTTATTTAAATACCCTTAGGCATATAGAATGATGCACAAATCTTAGCTATGTGCCATAACCGGGCTATAAACTATCAACTAACAATAGTTCCCACTCATGATCTTTGAGGACTGCTCCTTGTTCACACTGTGAACCCTAAGACTGTGAACTGGAAAAACCAATTCGTGTTTGGTTTGGCTGTGGCTCAGCCCTAGCACACTACACCTTTAATCGAAGAGCGAAATAAAATCAACCCTAGATTAAGCGGTGGAGCGGGCAACTAGATGACAGGGAGTGCCAGGGAAAAGTAAACAGAAAGGAGGGTCTTTGGGTAGAAGATACTGAAGACAGTATGGTGACATTGGCACACTAGTGGAGTAGGAAGGTATCTGAGTGCTTTCTCTGTTTCCGGGCTGAGCTAGCAGGCTTTCACCCTAGTATCTGGATCTTGAATGTTCACTGGTAAAACCAAACATTTGGGATTTTCAATGAAAAACAACAGTTGACCAATGTGCTCATGAAAATTTTGTGAAAATAAATACAACAGTGTTATAGTAAAAGCTAAATGTAAGAGTGTAAAGAGTGGTAACAACACAGGTTAAGAGTAGAATGGCTTAGGCTCAGAGTCTATGTTCTCGGTATGACACTGGTTCCATCCATGTAAAATAGGATGTTGATAACAAATACTGTACAGGGTAATTCTGAAGATTTCCCTAGAACACGTTTATTCACATGGAATCTAGCAGGAAGGTAACAGTAACACAATGTGCTTCATCTAGTTAAACAGGTTTAACTAAATGATTTTCAAGTCTTTGAGTTCTAACAGTATACTTATCACTGACAGCATAGTGTCACTATAGAAAATACAACAGAAGACATTTTAATCATTTATCAAGAATTTATACTAGTTTAACAACTGCATTTTGTAGGATGAACTGAAACCTGAGAAAAATCAGTGTTTTTATTCTAACAATTTGAAATTCTATTGCTTAGAGATAACTACTATTAAGATCATATGTTGAGGATATTCACACATATATTAATAGTTTTATTTAGCTCATTAAATATTTGCTTTTTATTTATATGTTTCAATCTTCATGAAACAATTGAAAATTTTATATATTATGTTGGATCTTCCCATTAAGGAATGACAAATTTTAAGTTGGTTTTGTTTTCATCCCTTTTGGTTTTAAAGCCTCACCAGAAGTGGAACTGGTGTCTGCTTACCATTGAATCAGACTATCTTTTCCGGATCTTGAGATTTTGAAAGAGATATTAGATAGCTCACATCTTCAAGGGACTTAAAGAGACTTTAGATTAGAAATGACAATCAATGAGAAAACTTCATTTTTTTTAACTTATAAAATAGAGCAATGTTTTACTTTTATTTTCTATCCTGTGTTTTCTATTCAGTTTCATATGATCAGAGATCCAGAATTATCAAGTTATTTGTAGCTTACGTTTATTACCCTAGCACATAATTAAAAGCTGTATATTGTTAGATGCCTCCTCCTCCTTTCTCACTGTCTTTAAGAGCTTTGGTTTATAGCACCCTTTTGTCTTTTAACAGAAATGAAATAAGTTTCTTACAAATGTTTTTATTTTGTACTTTTTAAAAAATGTGTACACATGTGTAAAGGTATGTTTTGTAACTACTAGTTGAAGAACAACACATACACATAAAGCAAGAACCGATTAGGAATAAATTATTATTTTAGAAGGGTAATAATTTAGGTAACATTAAATTAGTTTAGCACAGTTATTATTTTTATAAACCCTTCTGCCTATAGAAGCTCTTACTTACTTTGGAAGGAGAACCGTCAGTAATTTTCACCARCTGCCAAAGAATTGAGTAATGGGAACACTGCAGTGCTTGTACGACTATCTGTATCAAATGAAAAACAAAATTTTAATGAAAAAGTTTAAATAAGAGACGATTTGTTTGCACAGTACTAGATAAATAATACTTATAGGTTTTATTTCATAATGAGTTTAAAAACTGAGTTTTATAGAGTAACAATAGACTGGTTACAAAATCGCAAATCAACAACTATAAAAATAAAGATACTCTGAGAATATCAAGTCAGATAGATAATGCTGTTTTAAACAAAAATGTAGTTCCATGAATATTTTTGGTTAATCTTAAAAAAGAAACTGATAAAACTATTTTCTCTAAATTGAAATGAGATATTCTATTTATTTCAAAGCAAGATACAATGCTTATATGAAAACTGCATAAACAAAGCTTTATGCTTAATGAACTAAAATAAAGCAAAGCCAGCTTGGTAGCTACCACCCTTGTCATCAAAGCATTGTGTGTCCGTGTCAGCGTTGTCTCCCTTCTGCTAAACTGAAAAGTGATCCTGACTTACACATTAGCCACTGTATTTCCGTTACCTAACATGCATCCTCCAACTTTACTATGAACGGTTATGAGCAATACATAAAAAAGTGTAATGTGTATTACTTTGAGTTTGCTTTCATTTATCACTTATGTTTAAAATTTATGCATAGTGCATATACCTATAGATTGTTAAATTTTAGTACAGTAAATTATTTAGGATATACCCCCAATTATTCTATTGATGATAAATTTTTACATGCTAAGTTTTAGATTATGGATAATTAGTATTAACCATTTTAAATACACCTCTTCATATACTGTGCATACGTTTTTTCTAGGGGATAGGTTTTCAGAAATTCTAGTGTTCAGAACCTCTTAACACCTTTAAAAAGTATCCAGTAACATCAGCATGTGGGGTTCCAGGGCAGTGTGGACTGTATGGCGAGTTCTAAGCCAGACTGAACCACACAGAGGTTCTGTCATCAATCAACCAACCAATAAGACAGTCAGTGCATGCCTATTCCTACTTCAATCCACCTTTTTTTGTTTCATAAATGAATTCCTCCTGTTTCATGAAATATCCTGTTCAAGTCTTTGGTCCCTACTCTCCATAGAGAATAAAATTAAAGAAAGTAAAACCAATCAAGCATCATAACATGAAAGTTAATTTGGGGCAGACCCCACCATTGCCCGAGCATTAAACACAGCCTTACGTATGAGTTACACCTCTAGCACGGATCAGGTCTTTCATTACATTTTAAATACATAGTATGCATTTATTGCAATGAAGTGTATATAATGTTATCCCATTATTTTACCCAAAAAATTTATCTGGTGTTTGTACTAAAGAACAATAAACTACAATTTCTTTGTATGTTTACAATGTAACCATACAAATTACATGTAGATAAAGTTCAATAACAACAACAACAACAACAACAACAAAATCAACAAATAGAATGCGGCAGAAACTAAGTAAAAGTAGTTCTGCTAATTTAAGGTACTAGGTTTCAGATAACATAATCATCATCATATGCCTACATGGAAATTCCACATAACTTGTATGAATCACTAATGGGACAATGTCATGGTTTATACGAAAACGARTATTGATTTATGTCAAATTGCAGAAAAAGACCTCCTGAAACACTGTCAAGATGTAAGTATTAGTGCTATAAAATCATTCGGTACACATGCATGCGCGCGCGCGCACACACACACACACACACACACACACACACACACACACACACACACACACACACACACACACACACTACCTTGGAGGCTTGAGATACTTTTGAATAAATTCTAATTTACTATCAAGTACACAGGTGAGAAGGTTTTAGTGGAAGGAAAAGATTTATAAACTTTCCTTGAAGTAAGCTACTGTGCTGCTTAGTGCAACAGAGCTGGTTGAGCTCACAAAGCCCTAGGTGGTTTGATTCAGTAAGAAGGCCCAAGTGTGGATACTTCAATTCCACTTAGAAGGGGGAACAAAATAATCACAGGAGGCAGAAGCAAAGAGGGATCTGGGTGGAAGAAGGGAGGTGAAGGGGAAAAGGCAGCAGGATCAGGTGTGGGGGGAAGACAGGAGAGAAGCCCAGGAGAATGAATAGAAATGTTGGGGTGGGGTGTGGAGGGAACCTCTAGAAAGTCCCAGAGACCTGGGATGTGAGAGCCTCCCAGGACTCAATGGGGATGACCTTAGCGGAATTGCCCAACAGAGGGTATGGAACCTGAAGAGACCACCTCCAACAGATAAACATGGCCTCCAGTTGAGGCATGGGGCCACCTACCCATCTTCAAGATTTCGACTCAGAATTCTTCCTGTCTAAAGGAAAAGCAGGGACAAAAATGAAGCAGAGACTGAAGAAAAGGCCATGCAGTGACTAGCCCAACTTGGCATCCATCCCATGATAGGAGCCTAGCATGGCTATCCTCTGAGAGGCTCTACCAGCTGCTGACTGAGACAGACAGATACAGCCAATCACTGGACTGAGACCCCTATGGAAGAGTTAGGGGAAAGACTGAAGGAGCTGAAGGGGATTGCAACCCGATGGGAAGAACAACAGGATCAACTAACCCAAACCCCTGGGAGATCCCAGAGACTAAGCCACCAACCAAAGCACAAACACAGACAGGCTGGTTCATGGGTGGTGACCACCTTGTCTGGCCTTGGTGGGAGAAGATGCCCTTAATCCTGTAGAAATGCCCAAGGGAAGGGGGATGCTGGCAGGGGTGAGGTGGGGGTGTGATRGGATGGGTGGAGGAGCACGCTCTCAGAAACAAAGGGGAGGGAGAATGGGGTGAAGAACTCGGGAGGGGGAAACAGGAAGGGGGGAACAACATTTGGAATGTAAATAAACAATATAATTAAAAAAAAAAAAAGAAACCTGCTCCAAAAAAACCCTCTTTAAATTAGAAACAACATGAATTGTTACATTATTAGAAAACATATTTAGATCAATAGTAATTAACAGAAAATGAAGATCTAGAACGCAAAAAATGTTCAAACTTACTTAATTTTGTTTATACCAGTTATTCTAATGAATACAAACATAAATTCCTTTTCTGTACGCATTACACTAGTGGTTCCTCGAAGTATTTCTGATAGTTTCCTAGAAGTTTCTTGGTGGTGGGCATGTGAAAAGATTCACATTTAGTCACTATTTCAAAGTTTTTTTCACTGTAATGCTCCACATACTGGTATTCTTCACAGGTTTACTTTCCCCCCAAGATTTATTTATTTATTGTAATTTTAATTAATTAATTAATTTTTTTTTTTTACTTATTCACCTTACATCCTGCTCACTGCTTCTATGATCCTTCTGCCATCTTCTATCCCCTTGCCCTCTGAGTGGGTGGGGTACTGTCTGGGTATCCCCCCCCCCCCCGCCCCCCCACACTTCAAGTCTCTGTGAGGCTAAGCACTTCCTCTCCCACTGARGCCAGACAAGGCARCCCAGCTAGAAGAACATATCACACATACAGGCAATGCAAATTTACTTTTAAAAGGATTCTACTATATTATCTTAAAATTAAATAGCTAGTTGTCATTGACTGGGAAACATTTGGCTTTATTAGTGGGATATTTATATAACGATATAGCTGACTGGATGTCAGAAAATTCAGAACTTTTTCACCTAGCTAAATAGTCATTTTTGTATTTTATCCCCCATATAAAATATCATCTCTAACTTGTCTAGAAGTCATTTATCCAGTAATACCATGCCCATGGAGCACAGACAAAGTAGGACCAAGCAGTAAAACACGAAACAGGCCAACGATTTTTCTATGTGCTACAACTTTGTTAACTGTCTTGTTGGAAAGACCACTGTTGCAGTAAATAACAAGTATCAAAGATTTTCCTTCTGTTCTCTTCTTTGTTCTCATATTTGCGCTTCCTGGGAAGAAAACATTAATTTGTAGCAAATATTTTTTGGGTAAATTAAGTAGGAATGCCTTCTGTGCCATTTGTTTCTTAGCCTTATACTTGCCAGACACCAAAGTCCAGGAACTTCGGGGCTCTGAATGACTGGGAGGGCAGTGACTCGACTCCTTAAATGTACTTACAGTGCTGGAAAGACATATAATCTGATAATGAAGTTGTTCAAAAAATTGAGGTTTCAGATTAACTTATTATAGAAGCTAGCACTAAATTAACCAACATAAAGGCCCAGTCACCTTAGGAGCTGAGAGTATAGGCCTGTAAAACTACACAAGCTTCTGAGAAAACTTAGTTAACTCTCACACTCCCAGGATTTGGCTGGCCCACAACTCTTTTTTTTTTTTTTTTTTTTAAAATAAGTTTACTGTAACTGGTTTGATTTTTAAGTTTATAATCTGAGTGTTTATAATTTTATCTTGACACAGGCACCTTGCTATGTTGTTTAGGTTGTCTCCAACCTGGTTCAAATGATCCTCCAGCCTTAGGTTTCTAAGTAGCTGAGAATACAGGCACGCATCATCATGTTTGATTTGCTGTTGTAAAAGGTATGCAGAAGTATGGTTACAGTTCTTTTGTTTTGCATCTCGATACCCAATTGTGTTTTAGCACAATTAGACAAAAGCGTATCTTTAGACTTAGAAGGAACTGCCTTTCTATCATAAAGTCAATGAATGAAGTAGGCATGGTGAGACCTGCCTATACTTGCAGCACCTGGTAGGCCACAGCAGGAAGATTTCCATGAGTTTGAGGCCTAGGCTAAAAGTAGACTATATCTGTTTCACAACGAACAGAACACCCAAAAACCAAAAAGAAAAACAAAAAACCAAAAACTGAAACCCCCCAAAAACCCCAAACATGCAAACACAAAAATCAAATGAATAAACAAAAAATTGAAACTAAAAGTTTTTGGTATGGCAGGTGTGAGAAAAAAAATCAGAAATATGTATCTGAAGTAAGCTCTAACTCAGTAAGTGTGTGGTCTTCTCGGAAAGCATGATTCTTAACAACATATACAATAAGCCACGACTATCCAAAATTAATAACCTGACTTAAGTTAAACTCACCCCCTATATTATGTTCAGTCTGAATAATGTGCTGATTTCCAGTTCATGATGACGGGTTAAGTACCAGCATCTAATTTCTCCCCACAGTTCCTATTGAAACAGCCCAAAAGATATTTGGGGAAAAAAAGATCAATACAAAAAGAAATTTTATATAGAGCAAACATCAGAGGGCATGGGGCGAGGGAAAAGAAGGCATGGGAAGAGTGGAAGCACAGCCTGGGCTATCATATGCTTGTAGCATATTAATAGCAAAAATGAAAAGCAAATAAAAGTAATTTAAAAGGTTGATTTTAATATGTGTGCCCTATCTGTGTGGCCTTAGGCACATTATTTCATATGCTTTACAGTTTTATTAGTATATAATACACACACACACACACACACACACACACACACACACATATATATCATACTGCTAACAACATATACATATATGTAAAGGCTTAAAATCACACTCAGCTTATTGTAAATATGTTTTCTTTTTCTCTTTCTTTTGGTGACAGGGTCTCGTTGAGTAGTCCTGGTTGGCATGGAAGTTACTTTGTAGATCACGCTAGCCTTAAACTTACAAAGATCTGCCTGCCTCTGTCTCTCAAATTATAAGTAAGTTTGAATGATGTTTTGCGAGGCCCCACATTAGTAACATATAATTCCTTACCTTTGTTTTACATAGAGTTGTAGTAGTATGTAGTAGCCCAAGCCATCTAGAACTTATGTAGACTGGGCTAGCTGAGAATTTACAGTAAGTCTTATGATTACAGGTATGTTGGCCACACCTGGCCTCAATTGTTTTTTTTTTTTTTTAATTTTGCTTGATAGTAAATACTATAAATGATCTTTCTTGATTTTCAAATGTTTTAGGTTTTCTTGGAGCTATTAAGATGATACATTAATGTAGAGTCTTAAAATATTTTATTTTTCTCAGATGCTAATCAAGATACTTATCACATGTATGTATTTATTTTGGGTGTACACATGCCATGCACCCACATGGAGGTCAGAGGGCAATCTGCAGAGTCAGTTCTCTCCCTCCTCTAGGAGAATCTAGGAATCAAACTTAGGTTGTCAGGCTTGCTGTTGGAGCCATCTCCCTGGCTTATAAAGCCAATACCAATGAGAAATAGGCACAAAGCAAAGAAAAAAAAAAGGATACCTTTAAATATATTTTTGCTTTTAGTTTATAAAAATATTGTATGAGGAGATAAAATAATTTAGAACATCTGGTTTCTTTACAGAAAATACTAGCTGTTTTATAGCACTAATGTATTTTAAAATACTTCTTATATTTTAAGAATTCATGAGCACAGATGGCTTAAGTATATTCTGTTTACTACAAGTACTCAAAAAGTATTAAATGCACATAGAAGCTTGTTTGAAAAGAGCACAGGAGCTTACAAATGTGCAAAGATACAAGAAACAAAATAAGCACCAATAATGATGAAATATAACATAATAGTATATGGATGCTAAAATAAAAAGTATTTTGAAATTAAAAAAGATGAGTAATGTTTCTTAAGGAGTAATGTTCTTCCTTATGTTGGGGTGTCAAAAAATACAAAATGAGAATTAAAGTGATTATTTTAGAAACTTTTATGATCATGAAAGCAGATTCAGAAAAGATTATACAAATGATATAAAATTATCTCAAACTTCACCAAGAAACAGCATTATTTATATACTTTTAAGGAACGTTTTAAAAGCCCATGAATTAGAAAGTACAATGTAATTATATAGGGAAAATTTTATAGATTCCATCTCAACCAAGTGATCTAATATCACTAACAGTGAACAAATTGAGACACTGTTTCTTTTTGTTCTTCTTCCTTTTCTGTTAGCATTCCTAATAATGGTACAAAATACTTTGTTCATATTCAGTACCAATGTAATTCTTGACACACACTGAGAATAGAATATCACCTTATATTCATTCTTGCAAGAATGTGTAATCCAAATAGAAATATATCACAACCAGATAAAATTGAGAATAGTTTATCAAACAACTAGCTGGTATTTCTCAGAATATCAGTGTCATAAAACCAAAAGGCTTCTTATTACAAGTTAGAAGAAAGTTAGAACATTTAATACTATGTTATTTTAGATAGGGAGTAACTGATGTAAATGATGTTTAAATTAATTTTATACATACATATTAATTTATGTAGTTAATATAGAATGTAAAGTGCAAAAATGTTTAAAAAATAGAAATGAAGGCAATGAAAGAAGAATGTTTTCGTATAAGGACGTCTTTATAATATGACTTAAAAATAATTAGAATAAAAAAATTAGAATAGGTAAATTTAAAAATTTTGATCATCCATTTATCCTAAAGCTGTGACATCATACTTTTAAACTTTATACATCTTGTTAAAGACTCAGAATATGAGTCCAAGAGAAGTCAAGGCATGTACAACAGAAGTATGCTCCCATTAAAAAAGTTAATAGAAGAAAAAAGGACACATATACAATGGTAAGAGCAAAAAACAGGATTATGAAGACTGTCATAAGAGCAGTGGCTAAGACACTAGTGATGGTATTGTGGACCAAAAAGAAATGTTGACAGGTTTATAATCCCATTAAGCAGAAATGTTTTAGTTTTATTCTTACCTTGAAGAAAAAAAAAAAAAAAAAAGAAAACAGCAAACCTTTACTACGTTTGTAAGAAACAGCTTTAAACTATGAGTGAGTCATATTTAGGTCACTGAAAAGTGAGATGAAGACAGAATAGAAAACTGCAGTATATTAATAAATGAAGGAAACAATGTGGTTAAACACTTAGTCATGTGCCACAACAAAGTAAACACAATAACTTTATTCTGTAGTGGAAGAAAAATCTGAGTTCAGCTTCAATAAGTGGGAGAAGAAAATAGCTTTGAATTTCATTTTTCTGTTGATTCATAAAGAAATGTTCAAATGTGATAAATTTTCCCCAGATTTTATCCTCTTTTCACAAATAGAAGTACCTACTTAGGAACACTGTTTATTAAGAGTGGGATCAAGAAAGTTTAAATAATTTTTTATTTTCACTTTTTGCAGTTTTAGGAATCCAATCCAAGGCATTGTACCCACTTCAATGAAGTTGGACAACTGAAATAATTATACTACTAATAAAATATTGCTTTTTAAAAGTTTTTGTTTTGGTTGAGGTTTATTCTTAATTTTATACATTAGAAACATTTAGTGATGGAGTCTTGAGCTCATGGACTAACTGATACCCTGCACCCTTCTAAGTTGTTCCAGACACAGATGTCATGCCTGTGTTTTGTGACTTTTAATATAAAAGTATCATTTCATTCTACCTCTTGAAATAAGAATAATAAAGTATTATGTAAACTTCCCTCTCAAATAGGAATGAATCAGATAATCCCTAAGCCTTACCAATAAATATAAGGTTATGTCTCATGAGTATATATAATATACTAAGTAAGTCTTCTATTTCTCACATAGAATTAAGATAATTACTTAAGTCTCAGATTAGGCAAAAAAAAAAAAAAATTCTTGTCCTTTTCACTGAAAGTGGAATGTGAATACAAGAAGTACTAATACCTACTACAGGCATTTTAACAATGGTTTTTACTACAAAATTAAGCCATGTTAAATAAAGGTCTGGTGCCAGCAGTATTTACAACAATGTCTAGTCAGAAATGTATTATAGTAATTAATAGTTTTTCCAGTAATGTTTACCTTGACATTAATTTCTAAGATATACGGTTACAGAACTAGTTTATCTTTTCTTACTTTAAAGCATTTCAATATAAGACATACCTAATAGTTATAATCACTAGGACAATAACTGTCAAAGGAGCTAGCAGCATTACAGAGTTATCAGTTATTTTCTGCAACAGGCTTTGGAAAATCTTTGATTCCTGAGTACTTTAGCTTCCTAAATCACAGAAAGAACATTAAAAATTCCCTACCTGTTCTGGCATAGCTCCATGTTCAATTCCAGTCTTCAATAGTCTGTAGCAATTACCAAATAGATCCCATTTAGTGAGATCATGAGCACTAAAATAAACAAAAGTTTTAATTTTAATCTAGAATAAAAGAAAATTTGAGGCAGAACAACAAAGAAATACTTCATTTTCTTGTAGAACTGAAAAAGACCCATAAAGGAACATTCAAATGTGAAAGAGAAACAAAGAATGAAACAAGAGCTGATGTTAGAGTACATTAAATAAATCACAAGTTGTATATTTAATGTCAGGTTTCCACTAAGATGATTAATCTACATTCACACTGCATACAAATGCAACTTTACTGTGTTTAAAAGTATATGTATATTTTTTTTTTGTTTGTTTTTTTGGATTTGGTTTTTTTGAGACAGGGTTTCTCTGTATAGCCCTGGCTGTCCTGGAACTTTGTAGACCAGGCTGGCCTCGAACTCAGAAATCCACCTGCCTCTGCCTCCCAGAGTGCTGGGATTACAGGCGTGCACCACCACCGCCCGGCTTAAAAATATATTTTAAAATAACCCTTTAACAATTTAAAATATATAATTACATGTATGTATTTGAAAGAAAAATCTGCTGTGATCAAATGGACAGAATTATAATACTAGACAATAGAGAGAAACATATGGGAAAACTTAAAATCCGTTGTGTAGCCATTTCTTTGGCTTTCAGACTTCCAAAGGAAATCGTTTTAGGACTCACTGTATAGTGCAGAATGGCCAGTATATCCTCCTGCCTTGAGGGTGCCTGGCTAGGCTTTAAAGGAAGAAATACGAACTATACTATGACAATGTCAATTTTTACCACTAATGACAAGGTATGTTTTAAAATAAGAGCTTAGTTTCAGAAGTGGTTCCAATAAGTTTAATTATATGAAAAAATTAGATTTTTTCTATTTTTTCCTTCCTTCCTTCTGCACATCTAGAGACAAGAACTCACTACACAGCTCTGTTGCCTAAGGTGGCCTCCATTTCTTCAGCTGAGCCCATTCTTTTCCCTTAAAGGCAGGTGGAAATAGTTGAAATAATACCACATAATAGTGGAAATAATACCACATTCAACTGAAACCCTACATTTTAGAAACTCCTTTGAAATGTAATTTGTTAAAAGCTACAAACAAACTTTTGACAACACAATTCTCTTTTTCTTCCTTTGTGGAGAATATATCACTCATTTCAGGGATATGTGGACTACAGTTTAAAAGCACATTTTAACTGAACCTTGTTTCCTTAATCAAACCCAACTTTTCTGTGCATATAATAAAACAAGTAATGATCTACCGGTCCAGAGGAATAATCTGCATGACTTCCCCAAAATGTTTTCTCAATCTTCCTATCAATTTTATTTCTTACTTAGCAAGATTGTTAATACCATCAATTGAAAATTACTTAGAGGAAACCAGGAATGGGAAAATCATTTGGAATGTAAACAAAGAATATAGAAAAAAAAAAAGAAAATTACTTATAAAATTCTAGATTATTAAATAAGTCCACTTATTTTGTTAAATAATATGGATTGATTAAAGTACTTACACTAACCTGGTACTTAAATATTAGTTTTCAGTAAATTAATAATAAATCTCATGCCACCGGTAATTAAACATAATAAAATTCAGAGAAAATCTGAATGAACAAAATATGTTATACTGAGATATTAAAAAATACATCATTTTTAAAAGAAGTCAAATATTCAGTAATTCATTGGCCAATATACTACTTGATAAATTTATGTTAATATTAAATATGACATACTTGTGAAAAGAAGTTAAACGCTTTAAGGTAGAAAGAACATTRTAGATGTCATCATCATCAGCTTCTTCACCCTATGAATATAAAAATAACAATGACTTTATTTTCATAGCAACTCAAATTCATATTAAAGCCTATTAATGCTTAGCTGCCTAAAATCTATTATATAAAAGAGTATATTCACTACAGATAAAAACAAATAAAAATTATAACTGCCATATTTATACATAATCAACTTCTGCTGCTTAACTAATATAATAGCTGTGACATTATACAGTTTTGTAAATTCCCTGAAATCACAATTCTATGTGAGAGTATTTAAAGCTCTAGCTAGTGCACTCTGTCTCTCAGTACTAAGGACTGAGTACTGGGCGTTCTTCAGGAGCACACATACCAGTTACTACTTGAGCTAGTCTTATCCTGAAAAAGGTTTAAAGATTATTTAAGATTTTACTGATCAGTTACTTCTTTTTTTTTTTTTATTGGATATATTCTTTATTTACATTTCATTTCCCTTTTTCTGGTTTTCCCACACCCCAGATGTCCCATATGTCTTTGTCCCTCCCCCAGTTCTAAAGCTTTAGAAAAAGCATGGAGACCAAAGTGTGGATACTTCAGTCCTAGTTAGAAGGGGGAAGAAAATAATGGTAGGGTGGTGAGGTAGGAGTGGGAGGGCGGGTTGGGGGAGGGGGGAAGAGGAGAAGAGGGGAAGAGGGGAAGGAATAGGAGGTTTGCAGAGGAGAAACCACGAAGGGGGATAACATTTGAAATGAGAATAAATAAAATAGCCAATAAAAAATAAATAAAATTATACTTAACACCAAAAAATTGTCATGTTTGAAAAAAAAATCACAAAATTCTTTTAAAAAATCAGTTATATAGATGTCTAAGGAGCATCAAAACATAAACTACAGGAATTTCAGATTGCCTTACAGACGAGAAAGTAAGAGCATGATAGAGAAAACCACTCCAAAAAATGAGAAAAATTACCAGTTTGCCAAGAGTGCTGTTTCCTTGAGCAAGATTATCAACTGAATTTGTATGTTCTATTCACTAGCACATTATAATAAATCAGGTATTTAAAAATGTAAATTTGATCCTAGATATAAAAATGTGAAAAAAAAGGTGAGTTTTTCTTGAAAGCGGAAAAAGTGTAGCCTGAAAAGTAAATTACAGAAGGTTGATCTTTATACGATGTACTGTTTCAGCAGTACTGCTAATTCTGAAATTGGTAGAGACTTTCAGATYTTTAAATAAATGGGACTGACTCACACTCAGCTATTCTGAACAATTATTAGCCAAAGTTAATACATGCACCGTCARCATTACAACATACCTCTTGCAACAGGTCTTCTACAGAATGATTGAATCGATCTACAAATTCATCAATCAGCTGACTCCGAGCAATATCAACTCGATTCTGAATGGTATACTCTTCACTGCATAAAATGCTGTAGGTTTTACTGCAGGCTTCTAGGACATCTGATTCTACATGTTTCTCTACAACAAACTTAATTTGTTTTAATAAAGCATCCAGGTGCTGAAGAGGAAAAAAAGAAAAACTGTGATATTTAGATTAATATATGAAAATTAAAAATCATCATTTGTTGACTATGATTAGATGACAATGAAAACAACCTTACTAGAAGAATTTCAGAGTGTCTTACCTTTTCCATCCGACCTGTGCTATAGATTTCTAGATCAAAATACTGTGGAATTTGCAGCAAGTTTGCGACCTTCTCTGCATCTGCAGAATACTAGAGGAAGCAGGAAAAAAGGTAATTACATTAATAGTACATGGACGCAAACTAAGGGACATATTATCACAAAACTGAAAATGGCACATACCTTTGATAGTAACATAGGAAGTGTAATGATAAAATGTTCAGTTAATTTGTTTCTATCATCAATTTGAGTTTTCCTTTCTTTGGCTGTTAGCACCTAGAAATAAATTAAAATGGTAAGACTGTTATTTGGCAATTTAGAAATTGAAAATGTTAATATAAAAAGATGAAACATTGGCAGATGACATAACCGAGAAACCTAAGAGGAATATAAAAGATGATTTTGACTTCCTAATTATAAAAATTGCTTAGTTCAATGATTTAAAAATAGAATTAAAAATTGTTAGGATATACTTAAGTCAGAGAATAATGAATGTACAGTTGTGTTCTCTTGCTCTCTCTCTCTCTTTCTCATAAGGAGGTTGACCAGTCCCTCCCRGCTTCCATTTTTTTGGATGGAGGGGCATTGTGAGCTCTGGTCTGCTGTCTGTTTATCTATGCATCTGTTATCATATCTTTATTGTGTGTGTGTGTATATATTTTTTTGGTTTTTTTTGTTTTTCTTCCTTCGAGACAGGGTTTCTCTGTGTAGCCCTGGCTGTCCTCGGAACTCAGAATCTGCCTGCCTCTGCCTCCCAAGTGCTGGGATTAAAGGCGTGAGCCACCACTGTCTGGCTAAATATGGATTTCTTATCTTTGTCTAGTACAAATGCCTACAGGAAGTAATAACCGATTATTAACTTCCATAAAATTTAGTGCTAAGATTCTGATCCTACCAGTCACTAGTAAGGAATCATAGTTCCCTAGAGAAATAAACGGTTGGTTATTGTGTAAGAACAGAATTGAACCTGAGTTCAAAATAACTCTCTTATGGTCCCCATTCCGTGCTATTAGGGAATAAGACTAGGGCATTACAAATAAAGCAGTGTCCGCCTTATTGTTCAATTACTTGCTTTGGGAAAGATCAGCAGCCAACTCAAACACTCAAACATCGCTAACAGATGAGGTTGTAGACCAAAGAAGCGTGGATGCCTTACCAAGTCTCAGTAATATTTGGCATCCAAATGTGAAAGTTAGTATGGACAGGATTTATGTCATCATAGTCAAGCCTAAGGGTAAGATGTGGTCAAAGAGGTGTTAAGCCAAACAGCAAATAAGCCATTAATGAATTTCAGAACCACACAATGTGTGAAATAACGAAGTTTTTAAGTTTTGTAATTATTTGTTATATCTGAGCAGTTTATTCTGAAAGAAAGGAAGTGCTTTTTAAAAAAGGTAACAGGGCTAGAAATTATTGCTAAAAGTAAATTATTTGTCAAAGTTAGAGGCAACACTATAATTGAAAATTTCACAATCACTAAAAAGCTGACTACTAATCAGTATGCTATCATTCTAGCTATTTATTAGTATAAATACTAATTTTTTCTCTATATAACTTTAAAACAAATTATATA
>BDUI01000189.1:113351-133012 GCA_002335545.1 Apodemus speciosus
TCCTGGAACTCACTCTGTAGACCAGGCTGGCCTCGAACTCAGAAATCCGCCTGCCTCTGCCTCTCAAGTGCTGGGATTAAAGGCGTGTGCCACCACCGCCTGGCAAATCGATCCATTCTTATCTCCTTGTACTAAGCTCACATCCAAGTGGATCAAGGACATCCACATAAAACCAGACACACTGAAACTAACAGAAAAGAAACTGGGGAAGAAAGAGCCTTGAGCACATGGGCACAGGGGAAAATTTCCTGAACAGAACACCAATAGCTTATGCTCTAAGATCAAGCATTGACAAATGGGACCTCATAAAATTACAAAGTTTCTGTAAGGCAAAGGACAGTGTCCAAAGGACAAAACGCCAACCAACAACCCTAAATCCCACAGAGGGCTAATATCCAAGATATACAAAGAACTCAAGAAGGAAGACTCCAGAGAGTCAAATAACCCTATTAAAAATGGGGTACAGAGCTAAACAAGGAATTTATATATACTTCAAACCAAACTCTCTTCCACATCTAGTTATTAAACCTTAAAGACTATTTTACTGTTTTAAAAAAGCTCTTCAGGTAAAGATGCTGGCACTGCTCCAGCTATTGTTGACACTCCTACTACTAATGATGATGATGATACTTTTCAATCCTAGTGTGAAAGAGCTTCAACTTTTGAGGGTAGTGATATGCGGCTAGTCAACATTGGTAATTATATTTTATGATACAGATCTCAACTCATTTTGAGTTCCTAAACTAATTTAATTTACTGTGAGAAAAGTTTCAAAAACGAACCAAGCATATACGAAGGGTAAATATTATTGTAATGCTAGAGACTGAGCCCAGCAGTGTGCATATAAGGCAAAATTTCTAGTAAGCTACATTTCCAACTCTTAAATGTTGCTTATACTATATCTTCATCAGTAATGGTATCTCTAAAGCTATGTAAGACCTCTCCAGATTTACTGGTTATCTACTTCTATCTAGGGCACTGCTATCTAACACTGGAACTGTTTGGTTTTTTTCCCTCACTTATTCATTATATTGGATGATCTGGAGGTGATTTTGTCTTCCTTTACCTTAATTTTCTACTTTAATTTTTTCTGCATTCAATATCTCACACTGGCTCCAGAAATACTTTAGAAAAACCACAACTATGTATGCACATGAGGGTAGGTGGACACTTCCGCCCCAACATCTCCCAATGAATTGTGTCAAAGGCAGAGGAAGTAATACTAATTAGGAAAATCTTTTCTGGGAGTGAGGTAACAGAGAAAGGTTTGTAATGTGACATCTCTAGACTTTACAGTCACCAGTCTTGAAGAAACCATTCCTAGATCATCACTAGTATCATTCCTAAAGTGACAAGGACAAGTGGACTTACGACTTGGTGTCAAAGAGAAAAATAGAAGCATTCAAACTACTGCCATTAAACCTATGCTAAAAAAAAAATCTATTCAGTGGGTAAATTTTAGTTAGAGGAGTTTAAAATAGTTTTGGATGTTTTAAAACTGTTGGCAGTGACAACAGCATAACAATGTGATATGTACTTAATGATACTGAACTATGCACTGCAAAATGTATAGTGGTATGCATATCACCACTATAACAAAGCCGAGATTATTAAATATGTTCTTATGATTAAATATGTTCTTATGCTTGACTATGCGTAAATATTTGGCTGTATTCAACAGAATGTTACTTTTAAATATAGAAGCTATGTCTTTTTGACTCCTTTAACATTGTTGGTCTTTAATTCCGATTTATCATTTATGATTGTAACTTTCTTGCTTTTTAGAAGCACTTGTAATTTAGCCCATTATTTGTACACTTACTATGCTATTTTGACTAAAATATGCTTTTAAGTAGCATACAGCTGTTTTCAATTTTCTTTATTGCAATGTCAAAGGAGAATGCTTTTTCTTTTAACACATCATGTTTCATTTATATTTTCTGGGATAACTAAAGGTAGCAATATTCCTGGTATTTGCTTTTCTTACTCTACCTAAAGTACTTTATTGAGTGTTTTATCTTCTATTTATCTACCCCCCCCCAATAACAGTATTTTTTGCTTTAATATTTGTTGACTTTTTGGCATTTAAAATGAGATTTCAATTACAAAATATTAAACTATATTCAAAAGAGGGTGTGGAAAATGCTAGCTAGCTCTTGGCATAGTATAAAGAAGGCCGTATATGAAGACAGAAAGAGACAGGCCCACAGTGATAGAAACAGTGGTTACAAATGTTCATAGGAAGCTACTCCATCCAATGGGACAAACTAATGTAAGTTCAGGGTGAAGACTGGCCAGTTCCTGTGTGCTGGGTGTTGTAGTACTTGAGTTCAGGTTCTACACAGCAATATAATTTTTTCCAGTTAAGAGCTCTTGGTTTACACTGATTACAAGATGGACGGACCAATTTATTGTCTTTCAAAATGCTGATAGATGGATTGAGAGACTTTAGTAGGTCCATACTGCAGCAATGGTGTATAACTGAGGCTGAATATACAGGTCAGCTAAAATACAAATGCCCCTTTGCATTTTTTTTCCTAGCAGTGTAAACACTATTTTTATAACTTGCTAGAAACAATGTAGGCACTTAAGGAAAATTCCATGATCTAAATAGAATTAATTTTCATTGGAAATACCCTTCCATATTGTAAAGAAGAACTGATATTCCATCTTGCCACCTTCTGTATTATAGAATCTATAAAAAGCACAGTGAGTGGGGTGAGGCAGTTGAAATAGAAGACATCAATATTGCCTTAAACAGGCACCTGCAAGTTATTCAGAGGTTCTATCTTCATGACAGGACCCAAAGTACTGAGAGGTAGAGAGACATTTGGTAACAGTGGAGTATCATGGCTAATGAAGAGCTTGGGGAGATATCAAAGCTGTTCTTGTTAAATTGTACTGTCACATGATGCAGAGCTTTACTAGAAAAGTTAATTTCCATATAGATGTACCTATAGTGGTGTGTTAATGTTCCCCAAATCTCAAAGCTTAGCCTTTAATGCAGATAACCAGAGTGTCTTAGAAGTCACATATCCACTAGGTATCCTTTCTATCCCTGTGACAAGTTCAAATCTGCCATTTAAACCATGGTAGATTACAGCAGTAGGAAAAGGAGCAAAGTTTGCAGGCACTAGTGATAGGATGAAGGAGTATCCTATCAGATTATCCAGTACTCTTTCCTTAAAGGATTCAGAGCTCCTGTTTACACACAGGACACTTGTGATACCTTTACTGGGGGACCCAGGTTAAGATTTAAAAGACCTTACAGATCATCATTTGGAGAAGAGATGACCTAAGGCTGTTCCAGCTGGTTGCAGTGGCAATGCCACCGGAGCTGGCACCTGCATTAGTGCTATCATGATGAACAAGAATGTTTGCAATGGATTTCATGATTTCTGTCTGCAAAAGCATTTAGAGGTTTATGGATCATATAAGCCAAGGAAATTATGTGGCAGATTAGGTCATCCAGTAGCATTGGGCTGAAGAGGTCTGTTTCCTTCTGAAATCAGTGGTTTCTTGGAGAAGACTACTTCTTGTTGCTGTCAACAAGATCAGTTGAAAAAAAAGTGACAATAAATAAAACCCCGATTTTCAAAATCAGGATTATCAGTACACTGTGGGGTGAAGCTCAAGACCTACTGGATCAGTTCCTGCATACTTGTGTTTATTTAGAGACAGAGTCACTAAAGTGATAAAGCAGAATCAGCTGTACCTTGGTACTTTTAAGAAAACCCTCTAACTCTAGGAACTCAACTGCATTAGAGTCTTTCAGCATAATCTCCTACGGTTCACAGCTGCTCAATAATTGGGCTTATCCAGGGTTTTAGTTTTCACAGAAAATGATAATGATATACTCTTACACTTGGGAGTACTTGCAGAATATGTTCCTGATGACAATAACTGCCTCTTGAACAACTTAATTTACTTTGGTCTGAATTAGACTAAACAGAGTGCTTACGTAGATACTCTGCTGATTGTTTCATTTTAATGTCATATTATCCAATGGCCTGCACAGCTTTAGGAACAGGAGCAACATTTATCTCAGAACCTGAGCAATGTTCACTTGAGATGGAGGAAGAATCACAATGTTCAACTTCTCTATTTTAACACAGATAGAATTCATGTACTTCACAAAAACACTCTTCTTGCTTCAAGATTTTAGGCCATTTCTAGAAAACTGGGTAATTCCTCAGGGCAATATTCTGGTTCTTCAGACAGTACAGTAACAAGCAAAAAGGATAACTTCTTTAATAGCAAATTACAGTAGTTGGATTCTTTGGGTGACAATTCTAGAAATTTCATTAGGACTTTTACTGCTAAGTTGGCATAGTTATCAAGAAGTTACTTCCTGACAGATGCTGAGTTTCCAGGTCATTTTTAGGGGTATTATTTGATAGACTGTCAAGGATTAAAAAAAAAAAACAAAAACAAAAAAAACCCATGGCTCCATTCAGTACACTCATTCAAGGGTGTGAGAAGCATGCAGATGTCCTGTTGTTTCAGAGTGAAGAAGCTGACGTTTGGTTAGACATACTGATCTCAAACGAAGATGCTACAATATTATTAGTTACCACAATTGGATCTGAATCTTCTATGAGATCTCAGAAAAAATACAAAAATCCCTAATCTATCGTCTGCAGGTCAAGATCATAGAATATTGCCACAGACTATGTTGTTTTCTGAACATAGGGATCTTTGTCCTTCAAAGCACTTGTAATCTCTTATCTCGTCCACTTGGATGCCAAGACTCAAATCACAGGACTTGGATCTTCACAAATATGTTGACAGAAATGATGTTCATGCCTAGGGACTCTTTGCATTGCTCATTAAATAAAGGCATCCAGTCCATGGTGTCAGTTTGCATACACTATATCTAAGAAGAGAAAGCTAACATCTTCCTGCCAGTGGCAATCACTTTCTTCATATCTTCCTTCCCTGTGGCTTGCAACAGGGTCTTACTATACATCTCTGGCTGTCTTAGAACTCAATATGTAGATCAGACTACCCATAATTCCAGAGATTTTCCCTGCATCCTTAGTGCTGAGATTAAAGGCATGTGTCACTATACACAAGTGAGTTTGGCTTTTAATTTAAAAATGTCTCCTTTTCTAACTAGTTGAGAAGTACTAGAAATCAGTCATGGTTTGGGAGAGAACATGCACCAGAGGCAAGGGCAGGGAGGCAATAACCAGAGCGCCTAGACAGGGGGATAGCGGAATAGGTTCCTTCTCTTTACAATTCTTTCTCTAGACCTAATGTTATACTTTTCACTCAATTTTATTTTTTTGATATATTTTTCTTTTATCAGGCTTGCTGTACATTTTACTTCTTCATTTAATTAGAACATTATGCTTCTATAGTTTTAAGAATTTAAAAATTGATCAAATATCAGTTATATTTAACCTCGAAACTTTAGTTACCAGTTTCCTACATTTCTTTTTATTATAGTCAGCTTCCATTTTGTTAGAAAACATCCTTATTGATTTGCAATATATAGTTCATAGAAAACTTATCCTTTAAAACCCCTACTGTTCCACTCTCTATACAGAGTTCTTGTTACATAATACAATAAAACTATAAATTTGTACTTGTCTTTCTCTCTCTCTCTCATATTTGAATCACTGCTTCTTAAAGGATAAAATTCTAGTTTAAGCTTTTTCTTTCATAAAAGTTTCCTCTTATAACTTAGGGATATGAAATAAGTTTTTTTCATTAATATATTCTTTGTTTCTGTTTCAAGTTTTATATACTTTTGTTTGTTAATTTGTGTCAGCAAATTTATTTCAAGACTCTGGCTTCTTTGGCTTACAGGGAAAATGGAAAGAGGGAAATCTATAATCAAACAGGATTTCTGTCAGTGATACACACTAGAAGGTATAGAATTCTCTGTCCTTTTGGTTGCCATAAATTGCCTGAGCACTCATTTTATTTCTAAGACACACTATATAAATTCTAAATCCCCCGGACAAGCAGTGCTGAAACCAACAGGATCAGTTGAGTGGCAGTCATTTAATTGCTACTCATGTTAATGTATTCACTAGTCTCTGCAGTTCTGATTAGTGAATGTCTCAGAATTCTTTGAGAAAAGTCTCAGTTAATAAAAAGGAATGTTTTAGTTTTCATCATGAGGATTTCAGTTATTTGTTATATTTTATTGCTTTTACAGTCGTCATCCTTTTGGAAACTAGTAATGTCTCTTTCATCTTGACTAATTTGGCCTGAGGTTTTTAGATGGAGGATTTGATGACATATTTCAATCGTTTTAACTAGTATAATTCTGATAGCATCAATTTCTTTAAAAAAAATTTACCTTTAAAAGCGTTTTTTTAAAAATAGTATATTCTTTATTTACATTTCAAATGTTGTCCCCTTTCCTGCTTCCCCCCTTCCTTGAAAATCCCATAAGCCATCTCCCCTTCCCCAGTCAACCCTCCCCTGCTTCCCTGTCCTGGTATTCCTCTACACTATGGCATCAAGTCTTTCCGGGACCAAGGGCCTTTCCTCCCTTTGGTGTCTAACAAGACCATCCTCTGCTGCGGATGTGTCTGGAGCCATGGGTAATTCCATGTGTACTCTTTGGTTGATGGTTTTGTCCCTGGGAGCTCTGGGAGTACTGGGTGACTCATACTGTTGTTCCTCCTGTGGCTCTGCAAACCCTTTCAGCTCCTTGGGTCCTTTCTCTAGATCCCCCATTGGGGACCCTGTGCTCACTTCAATGGCTGGCTGAGAGTGTCCCCCTCCATATTTGTCATGCACTAGGAGAGCCTCCCAGGCGACAGCTATATCCGGCTCCAGTCAGTCAGCACTTGTGGGCATCCACAATAGTGTCTGGGCTTTGTAACTGTATATAGGATGCATCCCTGGGTGGGGTAGTCTCTGGATGGTCTTTCCCTCAGACTCTGCTCAACCTTTTGTCTCTGTATCTCCTTCTATGGGTATTTTTTCCCTTTCTACAAAGGACTCAAGGATCCATACTTTGTTCTTCCTACTTCTTGGGCATCATTTGATATGTGAATTGTGTCTTGAGTATTCCAAGCTTCTAGGCTAATATTCACTTGTATTTATAAATACCACATGTGTACCTGGTGCCCTGAGAAGACAATAAAAGGCTTGTGATACTCTGGAACTGGAGTTTACAGATAGTTAGCTGTAAGTTACCATATAGGTGCTGGAAATCGAACCTGGCTATTCCAGAAGAGCAGCACATGATTTTGCTGAGCCATGGCTCCAACTGCAGAGGCATTATACTTTCAGATGATTTTCTTTTTTGTGCTTTAAAATTTAGCTCTGGTATATTGTTACCATTCTTATCACAGATTTTGTTTATAGTAATCAATATTCTTATTGTAGATGCTAATTTGATCCTTTACATATCTTTCGGACCGTAAGGAGATGATGTATAGTACAGTGCTGTGGTACTCTTTATTGATGATTTGAGTGGATTTGGATACTTTAGGAGACATATGTATCGGAGTTCTTTTTCAGAATACCTCTACAGAGGCCCAACTGTGAGAAAGACCCACTCTGATATGGAAAGCACTGTGTCATTTACAGAGTTATGTTGAGCAACAACATTAATCTCTCTTTGCTCCCTAACTGCAAATGCAGGACAACCAGGTATTTCATGCTTCTGCTGCCATGTTTTCCCATCCAGGATGAACAGTATTTTCACAAACTATAAACCAAAGTAAGCCATTTCTTTCTTAAGCTGTTTTGTCAGGTATGTTGTTATAGCAACAAGAAAAATAACCAATAAAAAGTTTATATCGAGGAGTGTGGATGCTACTATAATAAACCTGAATGTATAGTTCACAGGCCTTTGGAAGTGGTCTCTGAGAGTAATGCTGAAGAGTTTGGAGCTGGACTAGAAAAGCATTAGAATGCACTAAGCAGAGCTTCATGAGCCATTCTGGCCAATGTGTAGAATACCAGGTACTAACAGAAAATTCAATAGGAAAGATTGTGCTAAAGGCTTCAGGGGCAGTAAAACTCTAGAAGGAATTGGAATAAAAATCATTCATAGTACAATGTCCATTAAATATGGCTGCTTTCTGCCCATGTCCCAATAACTTAAGTGTGATTGAATTCAATGACAACAGCCTATTTGTTTATCAGTAAAAACTTCAAAACAACATAGTATTAGGCTATTTATTGTATAGTACTGCTCAATACTTACAGCTAGATTTAAGGAGAAGGAAGACAGAAAAAGTACAGTTTTGGGGAGGAATGGCAGCTCACCAAACTTAAAGCTGAAGACAAGGCTAGTGTGGAGAAAACTACTTTAACAAAGAGATTTGCACATTGAGATAACAGAAAAGGTATTCTGAATGCAATATCTAACCCACTAAAAGGCAAGCTTGTAAACGTGAAAATTTAATTGAAGGAGAATGCAAGGGAGAGGGTTCCATGCCTTAAAACAACTGCCTAGTGAAGCGATTACATATGTTCAGTTGCTAARGCACACTATAGCAAAGGTAGAAGGGGAGGAGATGACATCTCCAGTTGTTAGAACTTGGAATTCTCATCCCATGGTGCTGGCATAGCAGATATTAGAAAAATGTAAGGATTGCAAGGTCAAGGAGGCTTATACTAAGGATTCATAAAGCCTCTAAGGCTACACAATGTGTGGAAGGGTAAGATTCTCTCTAATGAGGCATCTTGTGACACTGGTGAGGTTCAAATGGTATCAGAGATGGTAAAATGTTGGGGATGCCAAGATCATGCAAACTGAATTAAGAAGAGCTGCAGGCAAAAGTAGTACTAGCCAAAGAGAGGTCATATGTGTTGCAGGAAGCAAAAATAAAGAAAGCCTAAGTAATGCTACATAGTTGCAAGACACTCAGTACAGGGTTTGGTTATTACATAGCTGGGTTTCGTCTGATCTTTACTTGCTATATATAGCCCTATTCTTACCTTTAAGAATAGAAATGCTTATTCTTTGCCTTTGCATATCAGACATATGTAATTTGCTTTATTTTATACAGATCTGTAATTAATTCTGTTGAATCCTAGAAGAGATCCTGGATTTCTCAATAACATTGAGACTGTTGAAGATCATGGAGACTTTCCAATTTGGACTGAATTAATTTTGTATTATGAGATGGATATAATTTTTTTAGGGCCCGAAGTGAAATGTTCTGTCTTGAAAGTGATGTATTTGGGTGTCAAGGTAAGAACGGGTTGATCCATGGTAGTTAATCTTCATGATCAACCTGACTGAACTTGTAATCACCTGGGAGACATAAAAGATGTCTTGTTGAGGAAGTTTAAGCAAAGAGGTTTAACTATGAAAGAAAGAACCATGCTATAAACTGAGGATCAGACTGAATAAAAAGGTAAAAATGAGAAAGCAAGCTGGGTACCACCATAATCCTGAGCCAATGTTAAAAGCTGCCCTATTCTCTGGCTTTTTTTTTTTTTTTTTTTTTTTTTTTTTTTTTTTTTACCACAATGGACTCTATCTTCTCAAATCATGAACCAAAATAACCTTCTTCCTTCTTTAAGCTAATTTTGTAAGTTATTTAATAAAATGTCTGACAATGAGAAAAGCAACTCATGAGTGCCTTCTGTTAAAACCAATAATCAGTTGTTACAATAAAAGAATGAGCTGTATAAATTTAATGAACATATTAGAAGGGCGAGATTATAAACTGGCTCATTTTCTGATTAAGTTTCAAACTTATCAGTATCATTAAGCTATACAATATTGTCAGTCAGGGATGGGCCTGATAAAATGTTTAGCAAATTTGTCTTCAGACTTATATGACAACCACAGAGCTTAAAGATCTCAAATTAATTTGGACTACCATAAAGCAATTTTTAGGAAAAAAAAGTTCTAGCAACAGTAAGAATAACAAGGAATTTCCATTGTGAGTCAAAGATGAAGCTCTGAGGAAGACTAAGCAGCACTTTTAACAACTGTTATAACAGCGGCAGTAGTTAAGTCCTTGGGATTAAAAAATATTGGTAACTTTAAAATTACAAGAAAAATAATATTCTAAAAGATGGTTACTGGTGTCATCCTTTTATAAAATCAGGTACTGAAAACTATTTTTATACTCTTCAAGAATTAGAAGAACAAAATGACAAATAACTTTAATAAACAGACACAGGAAGATGGATATTTAAAAATTTATGTCTAAATTGAAATTATATTTTAATTTTATTCATAATACTGGTGCACTTTATCTTGTAGGATAAAATTAGAATTCATTTTACAGGCTTTCTTTGAAACTTTTACATTTGATTAAAAAATTCCAATTTCCTGAAGATTTTAATTATAATACTCTTGGCATATTATGATTCATCTTCAAGTAGCTTCAAATTTGCTTCCAATGTTTTATATCAAGAATTCTCTGCATGTTAACCTCTGGTAGATACATTATAGGAGTTCAGGATATAATGGAACTTCTAAGAATTTAGTTTATGACAAATCATTTTCAGTTAAAGTCATCAGCCCAAGTTAGTAAGCCTAAAATTTCTAAGTATTCCAATATTGAGTCTTTGATCTTGCTAGAAGAGGGTTAATCATTAGCTAATTTTATGAAACTTGAACATGAGCCGAAGAGGTAGCTTAATGGATAAAATGCTTGTTGTACAAGTTTGGGGACCTGTATTGCAATTCTCAGAAACCACACAAAAGCTCTGTGTTAGCGACCCAGAACTCATTATGAAATGAAAGAGGGAGAGAACCCTGTAAACTCACAGGCCATAGGCTAGCACACATAGCAGTGACCAATAAAGAGCTCTACTTCAAACAAGGTGGAAGGTAAGGACCCAAACCAAAGGTTGTCCTCTGAAGACAGAAACAACTGGTGCTATTTGTGAGGAGAGGAAGAGGAAGAAACCAATTATTCAAAGAACATTATTCTAGTCCAAAAAAAAAATGTCTAATACCCTGGCTGAGCCTCTTGGTTCTGTCAATAATATGGGTACTTATTATTCTGATCATTCCATAACACTACAAAGAAAAAGCCAAATTTGCATAAATATACTTGAAAATAATTATCCACTAGAAAATAAAACTTATCTTGTATAATACACTAGAGGGTTACACCATGTATAGGAAAATCTGGACCTAGTACACTCACATAGCACTTAGTTATAAACTGTCCAAGTATGTAAAGCACGGGAAACTTTATAACCTAAAATTACTAGAAAAGGTTGCTAAGTTTATAAATGTTACATTCTGATACCAATAGGAAACCAACAATTAGATTAGGTAGACCACTTGTAGCAGTACTCTAAATCTTTGAACATTTGAGAATTAACATATTTCACACTTCAAAAAAAACCCCAAAGGATTGTAATCAGTTCTGTAAATGATACTTAAGTGATTTATAACTCATCTGATTTCTAAAAGTCTTAATCAATCGTAAGGTTTTATCTAAAACTTTACAAATTGACATGTTTAATAGAAAATAAATTTGAAAAACAAATAGGAAAGTGTCTTTTAATACGAGTTTACACTTGTGTAACAGGGTAAGTTTTTTTTTTTTCTTAAATAACAGATGTTTCTCGTGAAACACAGACACCAGAAAGGCCGAACCCTTAAATACGATTTGTCCTTAGCTTTGGCGGCTGTAAAGAACGCCATGCATGAAAACTGGGATATATATTTTCACGTGGTTGTACTCATAGTACACATATTTAGTAATATATGAAATCAGTAGTAATAACCATCACAAATAACTTTAAACAAAAGAAAAAAAATGCTTCAAAGGAAACACATTTATGCCTCTTAAAAACTCAAGAATTCCTTGAGAGTTTTTAGAATAATAGTTAACTCTAAAACTCAGCAAAGACCATTAAATTACTTAAATTTTCAACATTTTCATATTTGTATGGCCCAGAAACCACTTTTTATAGATTACTTTTTTATAAGGCTTTTTATTCCAAGTCTCTAAAGCAAGTAGTCCTCAACCTGACTAACACTGAGACCCTTTTATATACTTCATGTTGTGGTGACCCCCAACCATAAATTTATTTTCATTGCTACTTCATAACTATAAATTTGCTGTTATGAATCATAATGTAAATATCTGACATGTACCCCAAAGGGGGTGTGACCCACAGTGGGAACCACTGTCTAGAGCCTAATGGTACAGTGACAAGGCTAGCACAGGTGCTATTTACTGGTATTTATTATTTTATTTTATAACTAAACTTTATAATTTATTCTGTAATATACCTATACTTGCCCGTTAAGAAAACAATGTTTTAAATCCTTACTATGCAAAGTGTGAACTAGAAACACAAAATAGCCCTGAATTTGTTCGAAGGCATAATGTAAGGAAGGTCCCGTTTTAGAGGTTTGGAACTGGCATTTTATTAGTAAGATACCCTACAGATTTCTAGGCCCATTTAAAATAGTGTTCTTAACGCATCTGAATGCAACTCTCCTGCTGATTTGTTTCCATATTATTCTTTAGTCTTAACTGAAGAAATAGTGACGACTTCTAGCTGTCTCCTTTGGCACTCATTCTATTTATTTGCTTTGTACTTTTCTTGTTTTAGTTTTTATATAGGATGTCTTACTCTACATCATTTTTATAGAATTGTTACAGTACTATCAAATTTGAACATTCATAAATCTTTTAGGCTTCTCTTTCTCTGACATTTTTTTTCCAAATAAAGTTGAGTCTTAATTTTTAAAAATTCTTTGTTTCTTTCATTTTTTTTTTTTTTGTGATATTGCCTGACACATCCTAGGCAAGGGTCTCATTACTGAACTGCATGCATCCCCAGCTCTCTTTTGTATTTCAAAATTCTGAAACTTAAGAGTCTACGTTGAATAGTTGGCGCTGAAATCAAACAGGAGCCTAGTTAGGCCCTGAACTTGTGATCTGCCTGACACACCTCATCATCTACTGTGGATCAGACGTTTGTGTTGCCATGTCTACCTAGACTTCTAATATTCTTTATTTCTTTTGCAATTCTATTTTCATCCATCGCTGAACTAAGTAGTTTATACATTCAGGGTCTTTTAACCAACATTATTGTTTAACCAACACCAGGTCTGTGGTAGTTAATACAGATTAAAGTATTAAGTGACATTTTAGTGAGCAAATAAAACTTTTCTCTCCAATAACAGTTCTGCTGTGAGTGCTACTTATAAAATTCCATAAGGGATAACTAACTACAGTAAACGAAAAATCAATATCATTTTCAAAGTAGCTAGAAGTAATAGTTTTAACAGTGTAACAACATTTACAATTTTTGTTTTTTGTTTTTGTTGTCCTGGAACTTGCTCTGTAGACCAAGGTGGACTCCACCTGCCTCTGCCTCCTGAGTGCTAACATTACTTGGCAATGCTGAGATTTTAACCAAGGGCTTTCTGTGTGCCAGGGAAAACTCTACCACAATCCAAACCCCTCAAGCCCTTAAGACTGTTTAATAAAGTAAATTAAGAGCTATAGGGAGAAATTCAACATTAAAAAAAAAAGGCATGTAAAACTGGCATTCTATAAACAATGTAAAACTTTCAACTTACTGGTCTATATTTAGTGTTGATACATTCCTATAAATATATTGATACAACCCTACATAAATATTCAGAATTTCTCACAAAAAGCTGAGTATGGAGCAATTCAAAAGGGTAACTTTACAAGGAAAAGGCTTGTTTTCCTATGACTGAAATGAACCCCAACTGCTTTCAATGAATAAAAACATGTAAGTAAAGAAGAGTAAACTAAATCCCTTCTTACCTCACTTTCAAGAAAGAAAAGAACCAGCATCCTAATGAGGTTCCCGTTTGGACTGTTCCTTCCTCTCCTCTTCGCTAATGCTTCCTCTGCTTGTGGGTCGTGTCTGCTAAACAGCCTGGGGCAGGAGGACAATACAAATTCACATGAATACAAATTTCAGCATTTTTCAAAACATAAATTAAAAAGTTCATTGTTGAAAAAAATCTTTAAAAGATTATCAATCATATTCAATTCAACTCATGTCAATTTTGAGACAGGGTATAGTCCAGGCTGCCCTTTAGTTCTTGACTTTTCAGCCTCAATTTTTCTAGTGTTGAGCTTTTGGTCACATACTACTATGAGACCATTATTGGTCAAAAAATGTCAGATATAAAATATCTTACACAGTTCAACATGAGGAAATGTTTTCAATAATGAAAAATCAATGCTGAATTATTTATGAAAAAATATAAGCACTTCTATTAGCTTATGACTGATACTAGAGTATATAATTTTAAATTGAGATCTAACTAGTTTCTTACGTATTTATTTCAGTCATAAATACATTTACGAAAATGTTAAACAATAACCCAAAAGCTACATTTCAATCTTTATGCCTTTAGTATTCTTTTATGGTTATTGCTTATCATTTAAGACGGTATTCTATCCTACCATTTACAACAAATTTTTTCAATAACAAAATGTTTAAATATGACGAAGAAAGAAATGAAAGTTTTAAATTTGCTATATAGATTTATTCTAATAAAACAAAGCTCCTGCCTGCTGGCAGTGGAGTCCACATTTAATCCTAGTACTCAGGAGGCAGGAGAAGGCAGACCCATGAGTTTGAGCCTAATCTACAGAGTTAGTGCCAGCACAGCCAGGGCTACACAAAGAAACCTTATCTTGAAAAATGAAAAACCAAATCAACCAAACAAAACCAAATCCCAAAACAATAATAACAATACCCCCCAAAACCTAAGCTCCCTCATTTTTAGGAAATGCTCCAAGCCTAAAGGATATAGCAGTGAACATGAAATTGCTTCCTCCTAAGGACTCCAGTGCAGTGGTTCTCAACCTTTGGTTCTCAGCCCCTCTGTAGGTTGAATAACTTTTTCACAGAAGTTGTACAATGGATATCCTATGTATCAGATATTCACATCATGATCATAACTACTAAAATTATAGTTATGGAGTAGCAATGAAAATAATTTCATGATTAGGAGCCACCACAAAATGAGAAACCATATTAAAAGGTTGCAGCATTAGAAAGGCTGACAATCACTGCTCTAGTGGATAGAAATAGATTATATATATCATCTCATGTATTTTATAGAAAAATAAGAAAATAGGGAGCAGCAAATAACATGCTAGCTTAAAAGCTTTTCAAATGAAAGGCTATGTAACTGAGACGTGTTCTATTGGAGGTAGCTTTCAAATTGGTGACAAATTAAACAAGTAATACGGCTTGCTAACTAAAATGTACGTCACTGAATAATTGTATTGATTTTACATAAGGTTCTGAGGAAAAAAAGCTGAAATTTATATGGATATCATGTCGACTTTTGAGACCTTTCACAGGACTAGTCTCCATGATCTCCCCCAATCAATGCTTTCTCACCAATTACTCAGATCTAGCCCAGGTCCCATATCAAGCACTTCAGCCTAGTTTTGTGTCTCTTGCCTACACTATAAATCATCTCTAGGCTTCTGTCAGGACCCTCCCTACCTGTTGGCCAACCCACAATCCCCTGCCAACATTTCTACATATCTATATCTATCCCCTTACTCCAAAACTTAAGACTAAGAAGCACATCCTAAAACACCAGCCGAATCCTGTCTACTTGGCTTCATTCTACCCAAGCCATTTCTAACATGTAGGCCCAATCTGCCCTCACATTCTCTCTTCTGCGCCATGTGATCTGTCCATATCAGACTAAGAACTAGAAATTTCACACGTACAGACCTTATCCTCAAAATACCAACAACATAAAAAAAAAGCAAACCAGTATCTTTCTCTAAAACCTACCATCCCCATAAAAATACTTGATAATGAGAATTCCTGAGATGAACTGCAGGACACACAATGAACAATCACAAACTTCATCAAAAAACAATGAAGTTAAAAAGGAGTTAAAAAAAAAAGATAAAAGGAAATGCTGTACAGAATTTAGAAGAAAGAACTTACGAAGACAAACACCTGATTGATGACCAAGAAAAAACTAACAGAAGGCTGTTGGAAATAACTAAAAAAAAAATTTCCAAGACTTGAGAAACGAAATCAACAAGTAGGTAAACACACTGAAGAGGACACAAACTGAAATGGAGAGGGAATAAAAAAATACCAGAAACTCAATTATAAGACTTAAAGAAAAGTCTTACACGGTGAATGAATCAAGCAGAAGACAGAGTATCAGGATTTGAAATTAAAAGTGGGATAGAGATTATATAAGACACAGAAAAGTAATTAACATACATGAAACATGAGGTATCATGAAAAAACAATTTAAGATTACAGCCAATCATTGGACTGAGCCGGGGGACCCCATTGGAAGAGCTAGGGGAAGGACAGAAGGAGCTGAAGGGGACTGCAACCCCACAGGAAGAACAATATCAACTAACTGGAATACCCGAAGCTCCCAAGGACTAAACCACCAAGCAGAGTATATATGGAGGGATCCATGGTTCCAGATACATATATGTAGCAGAGGATGGCCTTATCTGACATCAATGGGAGGGGAGGCCCTGGGTCCTGTGGATGCTTTAAGCCCCAGCATAGGGGGATGGTAGAGCAGTAAGGCAGGAGTGAGTAAGTGGGTAAGGAGCACCCTCGTAGGGGGAAAGGGGAGGAGGTAAATTATTTAAAATATAAATGAAATGATTAATAATAAAAAGATTAGATGAGGAAGAATCTGAACATGATTGTAGAAGAAAACAGCTCTAAACTAAGAAAAGACATAGCTATAGAGATACAAGAAGCACAGAGAACATAACAGGTAATTCCTAAAATACAATCCCAATGGCTTATCACAGTAAAACACTAAGGAGACATGACAAAGAAAATGTATTGTAAACTGCAAGTGAGCAAACATCCCCTCCCCCAAGTCACATGTAAGGAAAAACCCTTATCAGAATATCAGCTGGCTTCTCATTGGAAACTCTGAAAGCGACAAGAGGCTGGATCAAGGCATTCTAAGAACTAAAAATATATGAAAGCAAGCCTAAACAAATATATTTTGCAAAACCATCTGCCATAATTGAAGGAGATAAACTTTCGAAGATATAAACAGCCTAAATACATTATATCTGACAAACCAAACCTAAAGAAAATACGAAAAGCAATACTTCTGAATAGAGGAATGAGAATAGGAGAGAAACTCGGGAAAAAAAAAAACACAAAGCCATAATTACTTAAACACAAAGCACTACAAAGAAAACAAACACCACTACCACAAAAAACAAAAACAAATGATGACAATTTCCACACATTTCAATATCTTTACATATTAATGGCCTAAACTCTCCAAACAAAAAACAAATGCTGACTAAATGGATCAAGAAAGAAATCCTCCTATCTACAAGAAATACATCTTAGCTTTAAAGATAGGAATCTTTTTAGTGTAAAAGAATGGACAAAAGCACTTCAACCAAATGGAACCAGAAAGCAAGCAGGTGTCAGGTTCTTAATATCTAACAAAATAAGACATCTAATCTGAAGAGAACATTTCATTCATTCTAATTAAGGGAATAGTTAACAAAAACATTACTATTCTAAACATATATGAACCAAACTCCAGGACACCCAATTTCATAAAGCAAGTACTACTGGATTTAAAGGCATAGATTAAAATGAATTGGTAAATACTACATGGTTTCAACACCCCACTTTTCTCAACAGACAGGCAGGATATCTGGACAAAAATTAAACAGAGAAACATCAGAATACACAAAATGACATTAACACATATATACAGAATATTCAACCCAACACCAAAGCATACAGATTCTATTCAGCAGCACACCTTAGCTGCTAAAATAGATCATAGGGCACAAATGATTACAAAATCAAAAAGACTAAAATCATTCCTTGCATCTTATTTGCTGTAACATTTAACATTGACAGTAAAAACTCCAGTAAATATATATACTCATGAAGATGAAATAGCTCATTAATAAATGATGAATGAGTCAAAAAATCTATAAGGAATAAAAAAATTTCCTGGAATTAAATTAAAATGAAATCAACTCAACTAAATCCCACTTGGACATACTGAAAATAGCCCTACAGGGCAATTTATACCTTTAACTTTCTACACTAGGAAAAAAAATCAGAAAGAGCACAAATGAATGATTTATGATTAAACTAAACAATTTATAAAAATAAAACAAACCAAATCCACTCACCAAAAGGAAATAAGATGAAGATGATGATGAAACAGCAGAAATCAATGAAAAAGAAACAAATGTAAAAAACCACATCACTGAATATACCAGCTAGATGTTTATAAAGATAAGGAGAATTGACAAGTTCTTGGTCCAACTAAACAATGAAAGACAGGACCCAAATGAAAAGAATCAGAAATGGACAGAAAAACATTACAACAGACATAAAAAAATTCAGAATATTATTATGGGACTATTTTAAAAACTTAAGAGTCTATTAAGTTTGAAAACTTTCAGCCAAGCCTCTAAAATTAAACCAAGAAGTCTACAACCTAAAAAGCCCCATAACAAACGAGGACATTAAAATACTAATAAAAAGTCACCAACTAACAAAAGTACAAGGCCAGATGGAGAGATTCATAGCAGAATTCTACCAGACTTTCAAAGAGTTATAGACAACCATTTTTACCTTGAAAAAAGGAAGGAAGAAAGGAAGGAAGGAAGGAGGGAGGGAGGGAGAGAGGGAGGGAGGGAGGGAGGGAAGGAAGGAAGAAAGGAAGGAAGGAAGGAAGGGAGGAAGGAAAGAAAAGAAAGGCTTCCAAATTCCTATGAATCTAGTATTCAAAATCAGGTAAAGACACAACAACAACAATGAAAAGTATAGGCTAATATCTCTGTTGAATACAGATTCAAAAATGTTCAATAAAATACTTGCAAACAAAATTCAGACATACATAAAAAGATTATATATGACTTTATACCTGCTGTGCAAGGAATGTCTAATATRTACAAATCAATAAATGTAATAAACAAAAATGGACTTAAAAACAAAAAATCATATTATCATTTCAATATATGCATAAGAGCCTTTGATAAGATCAAATACACCTTCGAGATAAAGTTCTAGAAAATTTATTGCTTAGAGGGACTATCCTTCAAAAAAATAAAAGCTGTACATACACAAACGACATCACCCTAAATAGAGAAAAGGTTGACGCTATCCCACTTAAGTCAGGAACTATACAGGGATACTATCTTCAATCCTTTTTAATACTGCGCTCAAAGTAATACTTAAAGCAAGGAGGCAAGAGAAAGGAACAAGGTTAAACTATTCCTATTTGCAGATGATATGATACTATATACATTAGAGACCACAAAAAATTCTACCAAAAAACATCTAGAAACAATAAGGTCAGCAATGTTGCAGAATACAACACCAGCTTGCACCAATCAAGAGTTTTATATAAAACAACAAAAAGAGAAGGAGATCTTGAATACACTCCCATTCAGAATAGCCCCACAAACTAAAATATCCAGGATAAACCTAACCAAGGAAGCAAAGGATCTCTACACTGAAAACTTTAAACCCACAAAGAAAGAGATAAAGACAATGCTGGATCAAGCCTTTCCAGGACAAGGGCCCTCTCCTTCCTCATTCTTGAGAATCATTTGATATGTTAATTGTGTCTTGAGTATTCAGAGCTTCTGGGCTCATTAATATCCACTTATCAATGACTGCATTCCATGTGTATTCTTTTGTGATTGGGTTACCTCACTTAGGATATTTTCCAGTTCCAACCATTTGCCTAA
>BDUI01000189.1:174403-189980 GCA_002335545.1 Apodemus speciosus
GTTGTGTGTATCTGGGCATGTGAGTACCATGGTATACAAGAGATCAGACAATAATGTGTGTGATTAGTTCTTCCCTTTTATTCTTCTTTTCTTCTTCTGTGGGATCCAGGGATTGGTCACAAGTTGTCAAGCGTGTACATTTCCTGCAGAGCCATCTCACCAGCCCTGTTTCAGATCTTTTAAGTCTTTAATCAGTTTATAGATGAACAGTTTTTCTCATAGTTGAGAGATAAAATTCCCCTTCTAAACATTTTTCTATGTGTGGTTATAGAATATTCACAATAACATTTATTGAAAATATAGTRTCCCAATGTTTATTCTTTGAGGAGGATCACTCAGCTGTAAATTCCTAGTTTACTGTTTTGCTCTGTTTTATTACAATGGCATGTCTCCTTTTATGTATATACCTAAGTGAGAGTGCAGGCACCAGAGTTTCCAAATAGTTCTCATGTGTCCACAACTCCAAAAAACAAAGGCACCAAAAGAAGAAAAATAGACAAATTGGAATTCAACCCAGTTCAAACACTTTCCTAAAGCCAGGTAAATAATCAGCAGTGCAGTGAGCTGCCCACAGAGCTGAAAACAAGAATCATTAAAACAACCACAACATTTCTAAGGGCTTAATTCCCACAATATTTTAGGAAACCTAAAAGTTCAACATCAAATAAAAAAATGGTTAACAATGAAGAACTTACTTTAGTAAACATTTAAGAGCAGGCATTCATGTAGCTAACAGGAGTATGAAAAGAAAAAGCACCAATATCACTATTCCTAATAGAACTTAGATAAAAAACAAAATAACAAAACAAAAAACTAAGAGACCCATTCAAGTAAGAATAGCTATTAAAACTATTGACAATATCAAATTGTAAGGCTGGAGACTTGTTCACTGTTGCCAAGTAGTCATAAAGAAAGAATGATGGAATAATATGAAGTCAGTACTATAGGCAAAAAGGTCATTCAAATAAAGAGGCAGAAATGGGGGAAAATAATTTTTAAGGGCTGGCACTACAGTTCATAAATAAATTTAAAAGTAGTATAGKACCACCATTTGAGAGGTAGAGACAGAAGATGAGGCCAACCTTAACAAAAGACAATTTGATGCCACACTGGCCTTAAGTGAGATCTTTTTGTAGAAATGTGTGGGAGTGTGTAAATACCTACGCATATACATTTTTTAAAAAAAAAAATTTAAGAAGCTTCACAGAACCTTAGTTGAATAAGCCCATGACTTAGTTGGATATGCCTATAGACACCTAATTGTCACAGTGTTGAAGTCTCCAATAAAATCTGTGAGAGCTATAAAGTAATCTGATTCATATACAATGGAAGATTAATAGGTTATAATGACATTTAAGTCTTGGAAGAAAAATTTGAAAATGTGAACAAAGAATTCTGTATGAAAGAAACCCATTATTCAAAGATAAAGCTGAAAGATTAATTGTCTAGATAAATGAAAATGACAAAATTTGATGGTAGCCAGCTTGCATTTTATGGACCACAAACGAAGTATTCTCCAGATAGAAAGTAAAAACTATTGTAGAATGACTTCACTGTTTTACAAAAATTGAGAAAAGATCTTTACCAACCCTATATCCAATAGAAAGCTAATATAAAAAATATACAAATATCCCAAGAAATTAGACTTCAGAGAACCAAATAACCCTATTAAAAATGGGGTACACAGCTAAACAAATAATTCTCAATTGAGGAATCTTGAATGGCTGAGAAACACTTAGTCATCAGCGGAATGCAAATCAAAACGACCCTGAGATTCCACCTAACAAGAATCAGAATGGTTAAGATCAAAACCTCAGGTGACAGCAGATGCTGGCGTGGATGTGGAGAAAGAGGAATTCTCCTCCACTGCTGGTGGGATTGCAAACTGGTACAACCACCCTGAAAAGCAATCTGAGGTGGTTCCTCAGAAAATTGGAAATAGTTGTACCTGATGACCGAGCTATACCATTCCTGGGCATATACCCAAAAGATGCTCCAACATATAACTAGGATACATACTCCACTATGTTTATAACAGCCTTATTTATAATAGCAAGAAGCTGGAAATAAATCAGATGTCCCTCAAAGAGAAGAATGGATACAGAAAATGTTGTACATTTACCCAATGGAGTACTATTCAGCTATTAAAAACGATGGCTTCATGAAATTTACAGGCAAATGGATAGAACGAGAAAATATCCTGAGTGATGCAACACACACACACATACACACACACACCAAAACCATACATGGTATGTACTCACTGATAAGTGGATATTAGCCCAAAAAGCTCAGAATATTCACGATACAACCCATGAACCATACATAGCTTAAGAAGAAGGAAGACCAAAGTGTAGGTGCTTCATTCCTACATAGAATGGGTAAGAATATAATCACAGGAACTAGAGGGACTTGAGATGTAGAGAGGAGAGGGAGGGGAAAAAAGGGAGAGCAGGAACAGGTAATGGAAAGAAGAGGATAGAAGTATAGAGGGTCAGGAAATGGAACAGAAACATAACAGTTGGGGGACAGGCAGCTGGAGGTAGCCACTAGAAAGTCCCAGACTCCAAAGGAGCTAGAGGCTCCCAGAACCCACTGGTGATGACTTTAGCTGAAATACCCAACAAAGTGGAGATACAACCTGTAGAGACCACCCCCAGTAGATAGGCATGGCCCCTAGTTGAGGGATGGGGCCAGCCATGTATCTTGAAAATTTGAACCCAGAAATGTTCCTGTCCAAAGGAAAGACAGGGACAAAAAATGGAACAGAGACTGAAGGAAAGGCCATCCAGAGACTGCCTCACTTAGGGATCCACCCCATCTGCAGACAGCAAACACCTACACTATTGCTGATGCCAAGAAGCTCTTGACAACAGGAGCCTAGTATGGCTGTTCCTTGAGAGGTTCTTCCAGTACCTGACTAATACTGATGTAGATACAGCTAACCATGAGACTGAGCCTGGGGACCCCAATGGAAGAGCTAGGGGAAAGAATGAAGGAGCTAAAGGGGATCGCAACCCCATGGAAGAATATCTGCTAACTGAACTACCCAAAGGTTCCAGGGACTAAACCACCAAGGAAAGAGTATACATGGAGGGAACCATGGCTCCAGATACATATGTAGCAGAGGATGGCCTTATCTGACATCAATGGGAGGGAAGAGGTCCTTAGTCCTATAGACGGTTGATTCCTCTAGCATAGGAGGATGCTAGAGCAGTGAGGCAGAAATGGGTGAGTGGGTGGAGAAGCAAACTCACAGAGGCAAAGGTGAGGGGTGAGAGTGGATGGGATGGGCGTTTGTGGACGGGCAACTCAGAAGTGGGATATCATTTGAAATGTAAATGAATAAAATGATTAATAAAAAAGGCATCAAAACTGTTAACAAGCTTTTACATTAAAGACGGCATAGTTTTTTTTTTCACTTACCTTCTGTATACACTGATAATATAACACTACCATGGGGTAGTAGTAAGAGTATGGATAAAATATACATGAAAATGATAGCAAAAGGGAAAAAARGGGACTATGGATGCTTGAATAAAAATACTTATATAAATTTAAGATAGAATAATGAGTCATAGGTTCTAATAATTTATGAGTGGAGGTAGCCACCAGAAAGCCCCCGACTCCAAGGAAGCTAGAGGCTCCCAGGCTCAATTCATATTGAAACTCAAACCAACCCCCCCCCCCCAAATAGCTGATTTTTAGAATGCATAAAAGACTGAACATATGCTGTTTATGAGAGACATACTTCATACTGAAAGACATGAAAAGTTTGAAAGATGATGAAAACAAACAAAGGAAAAGAAAGGTAGAGATGAGGGTACTTTGTTGTGGGGGGAAAAAAGCAACTTAAAAGCAAATATTTCATGACAAAAATATAACGAACAGGAAAGTAACATTATAGTTTATTTTATTTTTATAGGTACCTGGAATGCTTTAAACTAGAGAGCAATGGCAGAAAAAAATCAGAATAGCTACAATGTTCAGAAGTTAGGCTGGTTTAACACAACAGAACTGAAAAGAAATCATTAATTAATATTTGCCCATTAAAGCATTGTCTGGGAGAATATTCATCAGATGAAACAGAGAAAGAGAATATAAAACAGAAGAAAAAAACCAGAAATATAAAACAAAGAAATGTAAAAGCAGAAAAAGAGAATTTAAGATCTTTAAAATTAGTAAGTTTGTATAGAAAAAAATTACTGAACATAATCAACTAGAACCAAAGCAGACATGAGGAGACAATAATCAGAAATCAATAAAATGAAAAATAAAGTTAATCAAGCCCTATAGCTATTCAACAACAAGACATATGACATCTTCAATYACACCGACAACGTGAAGGAACTACCACACTGAGCATGAGTAAGCGGAGGCCATTGACAGTCTTAGAAATATTAAAAGGATGAAAAAAATATCAGGAGCACAACTATAGCTTTTATTTTTTACTTCCGTGGCTTAAGGACATGTGTTATCAAGTTTGAGTTGACTGACACTCCTTAGAATAAGGAAACCTGTGATCAGAGGTCTGCTTGGTTTATCTTCCCACATAAAAACAATGCCATCTTTCATAAATTCATTCAAAAAACTATCATTTCAAAGTGGAGTCTATGAGTCTAGTATTCCAAATAATTCTTAGGTACAATTTGAATTTCTATGCTAACAGCTTAGATCACTGCCTTGAGCTACTGAAACATGGTAGAAAGCCAGGCAGGGCAAAGGCAGAAGTTTTTAAGGAACTGAGGATTTGTTCTGAAGGAAGAGGAACACAGACTTCTTCCTTCATATATTTTATGTCAGAGCCACAAAATGAGCAGCACTAACTAACGTGTGGTCCTCAATATAGTAAGTACTTTCATTAGGGCCCATTTAAAAAAAAGAAAATCATTGACCATAAACTAAAACTTCTAAAATATGAGACAAAATATACTGTTCTTAGAAAGTTTATTATCACTGATACTTTATGACAGTAATAAATTCACCCATTACACCCAAGAAAGTACATGTAAAAGAGCTTACTAAACTAGAAACAAATTCAAACCCACAGAATATGAAATCCAATGATAAACATGATCATCTAAAATTTTCCCATTATATAAATATGGTATAATATGAAAAAACCAATTAGGATTGTCATGTCAAAAAAAAAATCTTCATGACCTCAAAACAGAAATGAGTCATATGTGCATCATTAAAATGCTGAATTTTAAAACACTTTGAGAATTTCATCTTATCAAATATTATATACATAAAACTTGTAGTTAGTAACATACTAGCCAGTCTTGTTTACAGATTTATTTTTGATGGACAATAATTATATACTTACAGGACATAATCCTTCATGTATATAAATACTTTATTTTAGTCAAATTCAGGGTAACTGACATAAGTATTATCTTAAATATTTAATTGTAAGAACATTCAATATCGGGCACGGTGGCACACAACTGTAATTCTAGCTTGTTTGGAAGGCTGATGCAGGAAGATTACTAATTTAAGAGCAGCCTGAATTGTCCACCAAATATCTGTGTTTTAAACAAACAAACAAACAAAAAAANGGGACTATGGATGCTTGAATAAAAATACTTATATAAATTTAAGATAGAATAATGAGTCATAGGTTCTAATAATTTATGAGTGGAGGTAGCCACCAGAAAGCCCCCGACTCCAAGGAAGCTAGAGGCTCCCAGGCTCAATTCATATTGAAACTCAAACCAACCCCCCCCCCCCAAATAGCTGATTTTTAGAATGCATAAAAGACTGAACATATGCTGTTTATGAGAGACATACTTCATACTGAAAGACATGAAAAGTTTGAAAGATGATGAAAACAAACAAAGGAAAAGAAAGGTAGAGATGAGGGTACTTTGTTGTGGGGGGAAAAAAGCAACTTAAAAGCAAATATTTCATGACAAAAATATAACGAACAGGAAAGTAACATTATAGTTTATTTTATTTTTATAGGTACCTGGAATGCTTTAAACTAGAGAGCAATGGCAGAAAAAAATCAGAATAGCTACAATGTTCAGAAGTTAGGCTGGTTTAACACAACAGAACTGAAAAGAAATCATTAATTAATATTTGCCCATTAAAGCATTGTCTGGGAGAATATTCATCAGATGAAACAGAGAAAGAGAATATAAAACAGAAGAAAAAAACCAGAAATATAAAACAAAGAAATGTAAAAGCAGAAAAAGAGAATTTAAGATCTTTAAAATTAGTAAGTTTGTATAGAAAAAAATTACTGAACATAATCAACTAGAACCAAAGCAGACATGAGGAGACAATAATCAGAAATCAATAAAATGAAAAATAAAGTTAATCAAGCCCTATAGCTATTCAACAACAAGACATATGACATCTTCAATYACACCGACAACGTGAAGGAACTACCACACTGAGCATGAGTAAGCGGAGGCCATTGACAGTCTTAGAAATATTAAAAGGATGAAAAAAATATCAGGAGCACAACTATAGCTTTTATTTTTTACTTCCGTGGCTTAAGGACATGTGTTATCAAGTTTGAGTTGACTGACACTCCTTAGAATAAGGAAACCTGTGATCAGAGGTCTGCTTGGTTTATCTTCCCACATAAAAACAATGCCATCTTTCATAAATTCATTCAAAAAACTATCATTTCAAAGTGGAGTCTATGAGTCTAGTATTCCAAATAATTCTTAGGTACAATTTGAATTTCTATGCTAACAGCTTAGATCACTGCCTTGAGCTACTGAAACATGGTAGAAAGCCAGGCAGGGCAAAGGCAGAAGTTTTTAAGGAACTGAGGATTTGTTCTGAAGGAAGAGGAACACAGACTTCTTCCTTCATATATTTTATGTCAGAGCCACAAAATGAGCAGCACTAACTAACGTGTGGTCCTCAATATAGTAAGTACTTTCATTAGGGCCCATTTAAAAAAAAGAAAATCATTGACCATAAACTAAAACTTCTAAAATATGAGACAAAATATACTGTTCTTAGAAAGTTTATTATCACTGATACTTTATGACAGTAATAAATTCACCCATTACACCCAAGAAAGTACATGTAAAAGAGCTTACTAAACTAGAAACAAATTCAAACCCACAGAATATGAAATCCAATGATAAACATGATCATCTAAAATTTTCCCATTATATAAATATGGTATAATATGAAAAAACCAATTAGGATTGTCATGTCAAAAAAAAAATCTTCATGACCTCAAAACAGAAATGAGTCATATGTGCATCATTAAAATGCTGAATTTTAAAACACTTTGAGAATTTCATCTTATCAAATATTATATACATAAAACTTGTAGTTAGTAACATACTAGCCAGTCTTGTTTACAGATTTATTTTTGATGGACAATAATTATATACTTACAGGACATAATCCTTCATGTATATAAATACTTTATTTTAGTCAAATTCAGGGTAACTGACATAAGTATTATCTTAAATATTTAATTGTAAGAACATTCAATATCGGGCACGGTGGCACACAACTGTAATTCTAGCTTGTTTGGAAGGCTGATGCAGGAAGATTACTAATTTAAGAGCAGCCTGAATTGTCCACCAAATATCTGTGTTTTAAACAAACAAACAAACAAAAAAAACCATCGAAGATATTCCTGGGGTGTGTATTTTCAAAAATATAATCCTTAACTAAATTCATTATACTATGCAATATATACTAAGAATTAGTCTTTCTTTGTAATATCACAGTACACAATCAATTTCTGCCTTTCTCCCTGCTACTTTGACCATCAGGTAGGTACCACCAGTGTTGTCTCTACTTTATGACATTAATATTTAAATCAACTGCAAATAAGAGCAACATAATGCAGTATTCTGTGGCTTGTTAATTTGATTTTCATTGTGGCTGTAACGAATTATTTTGATTAGGTTAATCAACATGGAGCAATCCACTTTAATGGAAGGCAGCACCATTCCCTGGACTTGATTTCTGGACTGCATAAAAAGGAGAAAACCACAGAGTACTCAGCCATAAATAGGCGATTTATATTACAACCCCTCATCCTAAATATCAGGGACCACCATGGAAATGGAGGCAATAAGACTGCAAGAACCACAAATCCAGAAAAAAAGGGGACACTTGGTTTCTTCTGACCCTAACAACACAGCTGTGATCATTACCTCGCAGCAGCTGTGGTTGATTTCATGAAAACAGCACCAGATGGATCAAGTCTGGCAATAGCTCCCACACCTAGGTGATAACTATCAAGAGTTGTTAGCTGCTCGGAAAGCAGAGTGTTTTCATTAAGGATGTGGCCCTTGGTAAGTAGACAATATGCCAGTAGATGGCTCTATCATTAATGTACAGAAAAAAAAAACTGTATTCAGTGGATTATTTTTTAAAAAGAGAAATAGGAGCGTAGGAAGTGGATGTAAGAGTAGTAGGGAGAGGTGAACTGGAGCAAAATGCATTGCAAAACATATGTTAAAGTCTCAAAGGATTTAAAAAATACTGTATTTAAGAAAAATACTGTCAATGGTTGAGGTGGCTCATGCCTTTATTCCGAGCACTCGATGCAGAGGCAGGAAAATCTATATGAGTTCCAGGTCAGTCTGGACTACATCTTGAGTTAAAGGTGGATCCAGGGCTACATAGGGAGACTATGACTCAAACACACAAAGCAGAGCAAAACCAAATACCTTATAGTTGGAAATGAGGTAGAAAGCCAGCTAAGCACAGGCAATGGTTAACGTTATGTTTCTGATAACCCACGCAACTTGAAGCTGTTTTAAACTCATGCTGCCTTGAGTTTCACACCATAATCGAATGTATCCTTAACTATGAAAAACAATCTTTCTGACTTACAATTAACTTTCAGCATACTTTATTATAGCAATAGAAAAGTAACTAAAATGCTTCCATTAATTTCATATCCTGGATACTAAGATTGTTACTATTCTAAACAAGTTAATTTTTTGTCTTAATGTGGTAGTTTAAATATGCTTGGCACTGGGTGTGGCACTATTAGGAGGTGTGGCCTGGTTGGGGGAGGTGTGGCTTTGATGGCAAATTCTAGGACAGCCAAGCTTAGGCAGTGAGGAGTTGGAAAACAGACAGCTGGTAATAATGTAATGGAGCAAGGGGGCCATGTTCCAGCTTGAGCAAGCAGCAACTCTGCAGCTTCAGCCATTTTGTCTCTGGCTTTAGAGTCAAAACTAGAGAGACAACTGGGAGGACTGCTGCCTAAGAAATTAGCAGGGATTAAGAAGAGACCTGCATCACTGAAGTGAATCTTCTGCGAAGTGTTTTCTGAGAGCTCACAGAAGCTGTATTCCAGAGATAGCCAAGGTAGGAACTTTGTGGTGCAGTTGGACTTGGTAATGTGTAAAAGTCACTTAGGTGGTACTGGTTTTGAAGCCATGAAGAAGGAATCTTGAAGAGCAGCTGAGGATTGGCACTATGAGAGGCCAGGGAAGGCCATTGGTGAAGGTGAAGCCCAGCTGACAGCCCAGGACTGAAGGAGTCATGAGAAGAAGTTGAGGCTTGGCACTAYAGAGGGAGCCTCTGAGAAGCCTAGTTACAACAGGACACCCCACTGTATTAGATATACCAGTCCTATGGGATAAGCACCAAGAAGAGCAGCAGCAGTGAATGGATCAACCAGAGCCCCTACAGAGGGGCAGAACTGGAGAAGTGACCCAGGACCTTTTGAGAAGCCCAGAAGATCATGTGCTGATCCTAGATATTGAAACAAGAAACTGTAACGTCAAAGTACCCTTGGATAGCCCAAGATGTTAGGGGTGTCAGAGTCATGGGATACCTTCTGAGGAAAGCTACTAAAAGTGGAACCAGCCCAAAAGAAAGACCTGTGTTGCAGTCTCTGATGCAGAAAGAAGCTGGACATCTGATGGGTACTTTGACATTCACATGAATATGCAGTTTGAAGTTTGATCAGATGGGTTTTGGTCTTGCTTTTGTCCAGGATTTCTTCACTATGTCATTTTGATTTGTCTGTGATGTTGGAGGTATATGATGTGCTTTTTTAATCTTGATTTTATAAGGAATTACAGTTAAGAGTAATTACATGAATGTCAGAAGAGATTTGAACTTTGGACTAAGCATGTTTTGTATTATACTATGCCTACTTAAGSCCACCACAGACACATCATAGACCTATGATGACCAGGGAGTGTAACGTGGTGATTTGAATATGCTTAATCCAGGGAGTGTCACTATTAGGAGCTGTGGCCTTGTTGGAGAACCAGTGTCATCGCGAGGGTGGGTTTTGATACCCTCCTCCTAGCTGCCTGAGGACAGTCTTCTCTAGACTTCCTTTGCAACAAGATTTAGAACTCTTGGCTTCTCCAGTGCCATGTCTACTTGAATGCTAGCATGCTTCCTCCCTTTATATTGTCGATGACAATATAAAGAATGAAACTAAGCCATCAGCACCCACTGCAATATCACATCTTTAGAAATTAGTTCTTTTTTTCATAATGGTGTCACCAGGCACAGAAAGGTGAAGCTGTTACTCATGCTAGCATTTGCTAAAAGTTTATAGTACTCAAAAGCCATGAGCCACGTTTGGGGAGCCTGTGAGTCACTATGCTACTGCATTGCCCCAGAGATAGAGCTGGGCTTACACTATACCTTTTGTGCTAGAACCAGTTATATACCACAATACTGAGATTAACCATACAGTTTTGCAAGATGAGCCTTCTGTGTCAAAGGAAAGTACCTTGGACAACCTTGAGTAACACTACAGTCTAAAGCCATGATAAAACAACCAGGGGGTCCTATACAGCCTGCATGAAGCACAAAAAAAAAAGTCAAGTGGGTGGGTTCATGGAAGCTAGACCCAATGATGTCCAAGGAAGCATTCAGGCAGCATGATGTGATAGATTTAAATCCAGAAAGACACAAAAGTCACCAATTCTAGACACAGACAGTGATGGGTATCCTTGAACACTACTGCTCCCAAACATGGATACTAGTAAACTCGAGGTTCTTGAGCTCCTAAGAAAATGATAGAATACTCAGATCTGCTGATGGTTCAGGGGTGCCTTACCTGGACAAGCAACCTTGTTCCATGTGAACTCTGATAATTGACTGGTACACTCATAACCTCAGTGTCACTAGCAAACTAAGCCCACTTAAAAAACCTGAACACAAGGTACCACTAAAATACCAGAATTACAGGTGCCAAGGACACTGAGATACCAGCAGATACTGTTGCCAATACTGGAAAAGTTACCCAGCACTAAATAGAAGTCACCATTCTTCTAAAAATCAAAGCTAATTTACTTCTTAGGCAAAAGTCACACACAAATACTGGAGATAAAATTGAAATCAGAAACTAGAAAACTACTACAAGAAATAGGAGAAACACCTAAAGACATTAGTACAGACCCTTGCCATTAATTTATTTATTGACTTTTTATTCCCATAGCAGTCAACCTTCCCTCCCCTTGGGTGACAATGTTGTTTTTTTTTTTGGTGTTTTTTTTTAATGAAGGACACCAGCTCACCCCCTGAACAAAGCTATGGAAATAAAAGTGAAATTAAGAAGTTGGATTATATCAAAAGAAACAATTCAAGTACCTGGCAAATACATTAAAAAAAAATCTATATCAAGGAAGAAAGAAATCTTCTACAAGATAAATCCTCAGCTTAGAAAAACTGGCTATTATAGAAATATATTCTATAGAATATAGAAATATAAAAATCCATACACGTGGTTATAAACAACACGGCCATAACAGTGAGTGTAATACAGAGGTTCCCTCACACTAAATATGGATCTACCATGAATGAAAAAGACATATGAATGAAAGACATATACTGTGTATTGAATGAAATCATTACTGTAAATGTTTCAAATCATTGAACCATATAAATAAATAAATAAACTCAGGCAGATGAATGGTACCTAATAAAACTGATAAAAATATTCAAATTATGAAGAGAACAAGAAAATAACTTCTAAAAGCTGGAGAGATACTTCAGTTTTACAGTTCACATACTGCTCTTAAGAGAACTTAAAACTCAATATTTGACAATCAAACCAGGTGTCTCACAACTGCCTATAACTCTGGTCCAGAGAATGGAAAACACTTTCCTTGCCTATTTGAGCACCACACTCACACACACTGATACATTTATAGACATAATTAGAAATGAATCTTCAACAAGAAACATCTCTAAAAGTAGCAACAGAAAAATCACCAAGCGTTATGTGACATACTCACTAATAAATTTAAGGATCTCTTAGAAAGGTGATATATGATGAAAGAATGAAATGATGAATTCAAAGTTCCTCATAATCAGTAAGCAAACAAGTAGCTGATAATCAAGACTCATATACTTAGTAAAGCTATCATTCAGAAATAAAAGTAAAAAAAAGGGGGGGGGTTTCAAATATAACCAAATATTGCAAAAAATAAATCTCTACTAGACTGGCTATAAACTAAATAGTGAAATGTTTGTCCCTTAACAGTGGAAATAAAAAACATAATTACTATCATAAAAATATATGAACCTAAAAACTTAGAATAGAACTGATATATAAAAAGAAAAGAAAATATTATCAATATTATCAGAAGACAGGAAAAAAGAAAACACAAATACAATACAGAACAATCTTACCAACAACCATCTTAAATATAAATGGATTAAACTCTCCGAGTTTAGCTAAATGTATTAAACAAACTAAAACTCCTCAAGAAATAATGACTATAAAGAACAAACTCTATAAAAGTAAAATCACAAAAACTGAACGTAAAGAATAGAAAGCAATATACCATGAAAACAGAAGCTATAACAAAACAGTAGTAGATATACTTTGATCAGATTAAACAAATGATGAGTTAAAAAATAAAAAAAAAAAGATGTTTAATTCCCTAAAATAAGTGAATCATTCAGTAAAGGGTGGAAATGTATCTGCATAACCAAAACTACAATATGTAATTACATAATTACATAAAACATTATTGTAATTAAAGCCAAAGTAGACATTAAAGTACTCATTGCTGAAGATCTTAACATATCCTGCACATCATAGAGATAATATATATCCCCAAGCAAGAAACAACAAAGGCCAAGAAGAAGCAATTATTCAATATATATTCTCTTATCCCTTTAGCATATCCAATAAAACATGTGGTAAGTTATAAAGTAAGTCTGAGAAAAAAGAAAACAAGAAACTTCAATGAACTCATAGCATGTATCACTACTTTTAACTTTTGTCTTTTCTTTCTGTCCATCCTTCTGTGCATCTACTTCCCTCTTTTTATTTTTTTGAGAGACACCTCCATGGTGATTTATAAAATGACTATATTAGTTTATCCTCTCATCAGCAGTGAATAAATTTCTCATTTACAACATTATTGCAAGCATTTGTTATGCTCTTTTCTAGATCATTACTCATTTTGACTTTGAGGATGAGATTTGAAAACATTAAAAAATATTAAAAAATTAGTTTTAAGAACTGTCTGCTCATTATATTAGTGCATTTGTTGATTGGTATCTGTTTTCATTTATCTCTAAAGTTTTTAAATATAGTTTACACCCTGCTGGGATTACTCTGCTATAATGCCATGTACAGAAAATTTCTTGCTTATACCTGTGTCTTTAAGGGTTTCTCGCGAGATGTTACTGAATAAAACAATTTGAAGCGGGCATTGGGGTGCTCAGCTGTGACTCACAGTATTAGGGATATGGAATCTGAAGATGTCACCTCCTGTAGCCTGGCAGAAACCCCAGTGGAATGAAAGGGACACCAACCCACCCATAAAACCTTGGATCCAAAATTTATTTATCCCGTTTATAAGAAATGCAGACACAGGGAATGGAGTAGAAAGTGAGAGAAATTGCAAACCAATAACTAGCCCAACTTGAGAACCATCCTATGGGCAAGCACCAATCCCTGTCACTATTAATGATACTGATATGCTTGTAGACAGGAGCCAGGCATGGCTGTCCTCTGAGAGGCCCCACCCAGCAGCTGACTCAGACAGATGCAGACACCCACAGGCAAACCGTGGATACTGCTTGTGGATTCCTCCAGAATAGGAGGAAGGATTGCAGAAAAAATAAGGGCATAGGAACTCCACAGGAAGACCAACAGTGTTAACTAACCTGGACCCTCGGGGCTCTCAAAGTCTGAACCAATAACCAAAGAACATACATGGGCTAGATCCAGGCAGCCCCACACATATGCAGTGGGTGTGCAGCTTGGTCTCTATGTGAGTTCAAAACAACTGGAGAGGAGGCTATCCCAAAACTGCTGCCTGTACRTGGGATATGTTCTGGCTGGACTGYCTTGTCTGATCTCAGTGAGAGAGGATGAGCACATAGTGTCCCAGCGACTAGAAATGCCAGGAATGGGGAATTCCCAGGGAGGTCCCACCCAAGGAGAGGAGAAAGGGAGACAGAAAGGTGAAGGATTGTGGGAGGGGGTGAGCGGGAGGAGGGTACTGAATTGGGGAGGGGTTGTTGCATGTAAGAAGAGAAAGAATAACATGTGGATGGTGGTTCTCCTTCTACCATGTAGGTCTTGAATAAAATTCAGATATTCAGGCTCAGCTTTTAAATTAAGATTTCTAAAAAAAAAAAATGTCAATGTTGGATTTTAATACTATAGCTTAAGGAAAGACATTTATACAAAAATCTAATAATCTATACAAAAAGTACTACCTCCCTCTATTTCCATAGGTCTTTTCTAATTAAATTTCTATTAAATTATTACACACCATTATACATATCTTAAGAATTTCATTGTTTTAAATTGACCAATCATGAATCAAGTTTATGAAAGTGATACTTCTATCTTCTGAGCCTGTTTCATTTACTGCATATAACTAAGAGAAGTACATATATATGCTATACTAATTCATTGTAATATATTTCTTTAGTTTTACCTTCCAACATACTTTTTACTATATGGGTAATTTTTTTTGGTCCTTTATTTCTCCCGTCTTTGCTCTGGTATTTTAACAAAGACAAGTTGATACTCTGACTATGTAACAAGATACTATCACAAAGGAAAAGGTAGGACACTAAAATATATCAAATGTCATGATACTCGATAGTTCATTACTAGGCCGTATTAATTTTACGATCATAAATTCATTCTACATCAGTGAGAATATAAGTACATTGTGTATCTCCAATACTAATAAAATGTTGAGGTAGAAGGGTGCCTCAGTAACACTGATGGCAAAATTTCCTCCAAATACTAAATTAGTATTTGTAGACAAAGCTATTTTCCAAAAAGGAAAACAAAGTAAAAGTAAATAGAGTTGTATAGATATATAAACTATGCTATGAAAAAGCAACAACTATTTAGGTTTAAAAATTCTAAATGATTAAAATACCTTACCGGTATCTATGAACAAATATACCCTTAAAAATAGAGTTCATCATATTTTCAATTTCATCTTGATTTTCTTGTAGCTGAAATGAAAAAGAAACAATAAAAAAGAAAATTGAAATATTGGTCATTTTATTTGGAATGATTAATTCCAATTATTTGAATCTATTCATTATCCTCATTCCTAGTAGCAATCAACCTCTTGCTACCTGTAGAACTTAATTCCAAACTTATGAGTAGACC
>BDUI01000189.1:190430-204944 GCA_002335545.1 Apodemus speciosus
CTCAGACAACATTATCGATAAGGCTTAAGCTTTAAACTTATTTACTGTGCAAAAGCAACATATTTGCTATTATATCACAACTATGTGATTTTTAATGCCCCAATATTTCATGGAATTTCATGTCAAATAATTCAGCAACATAACTGCTTTTATGAAACATACTACTCAGCACTTAAAAAAATGAATTCATGAAATTCTTAGGCAAATGGTTGGAACTGGAAATTATCATCCTAAGTGAGGTAACTCAATCAAAAAAGAACACACATGGAATGTAGTCACTGATAAGTGGATATTAGTCCAGAAGCTCTGAATACCCAAAACACAATTCACATATCAAATCGTTCCCAAGAAGAAGGAAGGAGAGGGCCCTGGTTCTGGAAAGGCTTGATGCAGCAATGTAGTGAATTACCAGGACAGAGAAATAGGAGGGGGTTGATTGGGGAAAGGGCAGAGGGAAGCTGGCTTATGGGACTTATGGGGAGGGAGGAAACTGGGAAAGGGGAAATCAATTGGAATGTAAACAAAGAATATAGAAAATAAATAAATATATAATATTGAACAAAATTCGAATGATTGTACTTACTCAAATGTGAAAATATACATATTATGAATTTTATAACACAAAAACTAATTCATTGGTATTATACATTCCAGCCAGCGCTACTTAATGAAGCAGTTTCTAATATATTTCCCAAATAATTAAAATATGTTTTATGTTAAGAAGAAAAAGATGTAAAGTCTATATGAGTGGGAATCTTAACCTCAGTATTTGAGAGTGTGATCTAATCTGGAAACAGGGTCATAGTAATTGAAATTCCTCTTAAAATGCATTTATATGTATGTATGTCTATTTGTATGCATGCRCACAAACACAAATGAACCACTTCTGTGTAGGAGTCCTAAGAGGTTAGTATGTCTGAGTACCCTCAAGTTGGAGTCATGGGTAAGTGTAAGTCATCAAGCAAATGCTGGAACTGAATCTTGTTCTTACAAGAACAGAAAGAACCTGAAAACTGCTAAGCCATTTCTCTAGCTACAACATGAAAAATTTTAAGACCCGAARAATTTAATAGAGTGGCTACTGAATTACATACAATGCATCTATTTAAGAAAACAACAAATTTGGAGACAGATAAATACACAGGAAGACCATTGTGTATAGAATGCACTTACTATGTCTTAAACCCAAATAATAGACACTACGAGAAGCCTAGAGTCAATCCTTCCCTCAGTATCTTCAGAAAGCATGATAGCAATAGCATCTTCATAGTGAACTGATAGCAACATATAATATTTCACCTAGATTGTTGAACACTGAGGTGAGGGCAACAATAGATCTTAGTAAATAAGATGCTTAGATGTGACTGTTAGTGCACATCCTGAGAGGGTTAGACTGAAGGTTTGGACTAAATGGTTTAGTCTATCAACAAATTCAAATTTTCAGTAGACTTGGGGGGTGATAGAACTGTAGAAGGCGGAACAAATGGGATAAAATGGGGCATCTTGATCAAAGACTTTCAAAACTAACACTTATGCCTTTATTCAATTTCTCTTTGCTCCCTGGGCAGTACCACAGATAAACCAATGGATTCTGCCAAACATGGACAAAACTCTACAAAATCCAGGGGCAAAAACCACTCTTTGTTCCCTTAAGGTATTTCTCTGAAATGTGTAATGGTGATTAAAAGGCATATCTGAAAGCTGGTACCAGAAGAGAGGGGTCATTTTTAATTACTTCTTGACATGAATTTGGAAAGTTTGGAAATGTGTGTTCATAAAGCCCTAGCATATTGTGAAGAGAGAATGATGCTAAATTCTGTTGAGATATTTAAAGATGGAAATGCCAAAATGTAATTAAATGTGAGGGACCACCTGTGCTCATGAGTTTCCTATTAAAATGAGGAGTAAGCAGGAAACTGAACTAAGGGATCATTCATTCACAGTATGTTTCAGCAAGGAATCCGTCACTATTTTATACTGAGACTTTGTCTAAGGAAGAATATAAAGCTGGCACACTAATCTGAAGAAGAAAATTGAAGGTGACATTCTGGTGTGTAGTTATTACTGAATTCTTTTAGCTAAGTTTACAATGAGAAACAAGAGCAAAATAAAGACCAGACCAAAGTATTTAAAAATCTTGGCTACATGCTCCTGCTTTCATAATGCTAGCCACAAACCCAGTACAGGAGACGTGGCTTTCCTTGGAATAAAATCCAAAATGAAGAGTTTAAATAAATCTATTGTTTCTCTGCAGTGCAGATGAAATGTGTGAAAAACATACTGTTCAATCTGTTAAACAATAAATTTCCTTTAAGCAAATAAGTTTGTTATAATAGTTTTGAAAAGCAATTATGGTACAGTACAGTACAACATAATTCCTAGATTTTTCAGTTGCTGGTCACAACCCCACGGAGGTCTGCATGACTGAATTTAGGGTCAGAAAAAGGTGGGCAGCAGTAAAATGCTTATGAAACTACAAAGATCAAAAGTAAAAATCAAAAATGTAATGAATCCTAGATGTTTCTGGCACTTCTTGCCCATGCTTTACCATAAGATTTTATGGCAATCGTTCCTTTAAATATAAAATATTGCCACTTTTTCAATGTATATGTGTGGGGATGGGAAAGAAAAGAGCACCCATATGCCCATAGGAAGTGGCACTATTAGGAGAGTTGGCCTTGATGGAATAGGTGCTGCCTTGTCGAGTTAACATGTCACTGAGTGTAGGCTTTGGGTTTAAATAGCTCAAGTCATGCTGAAGGTCACTTTCTTTCTGTTGCGAGCCAATCTAGACAGAGAATTCTCAGCAACCTCTCCAGGACCACTCTGCACATCATGCTGCCATATTTAGTACCAAGATGATGATGGACTAAACCTCTGAATCTGTAAGCCAGGGACAATTAGATGTTTTCTTTTATAAGTATAGCCAGGGTCATGGTGTCTCTTCACAACAACAGAAACCCTAAGACAACATGCTACATAATACCAACGAATCCTGCCTCAAACATCTTGGCAGTGTTTTTATTGTACATATAATGACTGATGTTTTTTATACACAATGGCGTAATTATGAAAAACAAACACTTTTAATAGTTTCCTAGTGYCAATCTTCAGTATGTATCAAAATACTCTATTTTTAGATTACATATTAAGATATTTAATTTTAAAAATTGAATTGATCTTCAGACTAGGTTCTCTTAAAATAAAATGTTTAAAAAATAGATATATTGGGACACACACACCTTTAATCCCAGCACTTGGGAGGCAGAAGGCAGATCTCTTGAGTTCCAGGCCAGCCTGAACTACATATTCAATTCTAGAACAACCAGGGCTACATAAAGAAATACTGTCTTGAAAAATAATCCAAACACCTGTTACATGAATTTTGGCATGAAATGAAGAATTTCCTATAGTTTTTAAAATGGTTCTAAACATACAATGGTTTTGTACTAGGTACTTATATATAGCTGCAGTCCAGTATTAACAATTACAAGATCAAAATAGTGATAACTCTAAAAAACATGAAAGATACCTTTATATTGTGCAGTATCAAGTCGTTTACTCTAAATTTAATTCTTTTTGTATTTGTACATGTTTATGTGTGTGTGAAATATGTGCGTAAATATGTTCACTGGTGGACACATAAGTGTAGACCAGGATACCTTGTTATACTGTATTCCTCAATCATGTCTGAACAGTATTTTTCCTCAGACATGGTCTCTTACTGAACATGAAGTCACAGTTTTAGCCAAATTGCATAAGCAACAACCGCCAGGGATCATGCTGTCTCTAGCTCCTAGGTGCTAGGATGGTAGTGCAGTGCTGCTAAGCCCAGCGTTTCTTTGTAGGTGACGTGAATCTAAACTCAGGTCCTCATGGTTGTACAACAAGCACCATCCAACTAAGCCATTCGCATAGAAGCAACATGTAGTTTGTTAGGTAAAAATAAGTAAGTATACATTTTTCCTTATTACACAAATCTGACTTCATCATTAACATAAAGAATTTAAATGCAAACAAAACAATTCTTTAAAAATTAATTTCTTTATGGCTTTTTAACCAACATTGGGTATTTAATTTGTACATTTATTTTATATGTCTATAAAACCAAGTACTATAAAAAGTTCTAGGGTAACGTGGATGATGATTGAAAAGGGTATAAGATGCTTTGGGCCATACAATAATTTCATTATAAGTTTTTGCTTTCTATTGTTTGTTAAATCTCATTATGTATATATACACAATTCTATGAAAATGTAATTTTTTTCTTTTATTTTCCTTATTTACATTTCAAATGTTATTCCCTTTCCTCATTTCCCCTCTGAACGCCCCCCCATCCCATCCCCCCTCTCCCTGCTCACCAACTCATCCACTCCCACTTTCCTGACCTGTCATTCCCCTACACTGGGGCATTGAACCTTCACAGGACCAAAGGCCTCTCCTCTCGTTGATATCTGAAAGGGCCATCCTCTGCTATATATGTAGCTGGAGCCATGGGTCCCTCCATGTGTACTTTTGGGTTGGTAGTTTAGTCCCTGGGAGCTCTGAGGGTACTGGTTGGTTCATATTGTTGTTCCTACTATGGGGCTGCAAACCCTTCAGCTCCTTGGGTCTTTTCTTTAGCTCCTGCATTAGGGACTCTGTGCTCACTGATTCTCTTCTTTATTTGTCAGGTACTGGGCAAACCCTATCAGGAGACAGCTATATCAGGCTCTTGTCAGCGAGTACTTGCTGGCATCCATAATAGTGTTTGGGTTTGGTAACTGTGGATGGGATGTATCCCCAGGTAGGGCAGTCTCTAATTGGCCTTTCCTTCAGTTTCTGATCCACACTTTGTCTCTGTATCTCCTCCTATAGATATTTTGTTCCCCCTTCTAAGGAGAAAAACACCCACACTTTGGTCTTCCTTCTTCTTGAGCTTTGTATGGTTTGTGAATTATATCTTGGGTATTCTGGACTTCTGGGCTAATATCCACTTATCAGTGAGTGCATTCCATGTGTGTTCTTTTGAGATTGGGTTACCTCACTCAGGATGATATTTTCTAGCTCCATCCATTTGCCTAAGAATTTCATGAATTCATTGTTTTTAATAGCTGAGTAGTACTTCATTGTGTAAATGTACCACATTTTCTGTATCTATTCCTCTATTGAGGGACATCTGGGTTCTTTCCAGCTTCTGGCCCTTATAAATAAGGCTGCTATGAACATAGTGGAGCATGTGTCCTTATTACATGTTGGAGAATCTTCTTTGTATATGCCCAGGAGTGGTATAGCTGGGTCCTCAGGTAATACTATGTCCAGTTTTCAGAGGAAGGGCCAAACTGATTTCCAGAGTGGGTATAGTAGCTTGCAATATACCTTGGTGTTATTCTAAGTGAAAGATTTGTATGACAAGAAATTCAACTCTCTGAAGAAAGAAACTGAAGACCTCAGAAGATGGAAAGCTCTCCCATGCTCTTGGATCGGCAGGATTAATATAGTTAAAATGACCATCTTGCTGAAAACAATATACAGATTCAATGCCATCCCCATCAAAATTACGACTCAATTCTTCAGAGTTAGAAAGAGCAATTTGAAAATTCATCTGGAGTAACAAAAAACCTAGGAAAGCAAAAACTATTCTCAACAGTAAAAAAACTTCTGATGGAATCACCATCCCTGACCTCAAGCTGCACTACAGAGCAATCCTGATAAAAACTGCATGGTATTGGTACAGTGACAGGCAGGTAGATCAATGGAATAGAATTGAAGACCCAGAAATGAAACCACACACCTATGATCGCTTGATCTTTGACAAAGGAGCTAAAACCCTCCAGTGGAAAAAAGTGAGCATTTTCATGTAATTGTTTTTTTTTGTTGTTGTTGTTGTTGTTTTTGTTTTTGTTTTTTTTGTTTTTGTTTTTCCGAGACAGGGTTTCTCTGTGTAGCCCTGGCTGTCCTGGAATTCACTTTGGAGACCAGGCTGGCCTCGAACTCAGAAATCTGCCTGCCTCTGCCTCCCAAGTGCTGGGATTAAAGGCGTGCGCCACCACCGCCCGGCTATGTAATTATTTTTTAATTAAAAGAATTGTTAATACAGACCACAAATTTTTCCTTCCATAAGTTAAAAGAAAAAGTTTTCTATAAAAGAAAATTTGGGCTAAAGAAATGGCTCAGTGTTTAGAGCACTGGGTATTCTTCCAGAGATCCTGGGTTCAATTCCCTGCACCTGCATGGTAGAACACATTAATTTGCTATTCAAGGATTTGGGAATTCATCTCCTCCTTCTAGTCTCTTTGAACACTGCACATATGTGGTGTATAAATATTCTGGTTCAGACAACACCTTTACCCATAAAATGAAAATAAATGAATGTAAAAAATAAAATATCCAAGTAAAAAACATTTTCATCACATCTACAAAGATCAGATTGTCCAGCATAAAGTGAGAGCTCGAGGCTCTCAAGGAGCAGGTGACTGACTGCTCGTTACACGTACACTCCTGGGCTGGGTTCACTTCCGACTGAGAGAAGAGCAGAGTGGAGTGACATCAATCAAATAAAAATAAATACTGAGGCTTTCTTCTATAAATTTACTTTTGCTGTCTCCCTAAAGAGATTTTATTTAGAGTACTTCTGAGCCTGTAACATCAAATGTCTGACTTGCCTAACACTATGATGATCTTTTTCTAAAGTAAGCTTGCACATGGTTCCCTTACTCTTTGGTGATTGTTACAATTTTATTCAAAACTTCAAGACAAAACAATTTGAAGCTAAATCTTATGAATGTAAAACCCAGATTTATTTTCTATTGTCCCATCCACACACCTCAGGTTTCATATACCGCAGGGTAACCATAGACAACTTTAAAAGTGACCGTTTTACAAAAAACAGAAAACTATTATGTTTACTATGCATTTAAACACTTACTTCTTTACGTTTCTGAAGTAGTAACTCCAGCCTCTCATTGGCTCTCTTCCCAATCATTTTATTTCTCTCGGCTTCATATTGCCTCTGTGTATTATCCTGATGAATACTGAGGTTTAAGGCAACATTCACCAGAGCAGTCATCAGCTTCATTGCTATAAAATAAAGGACAATTACAATATTCACTAATGAAACAAATTTTTTTAGGTAGAAGATCAACAGTTAAAGTAAGAAGAAGAAAAAAGCCTGTTCAATAATCTAGCCAAAATTTAAAATGATAAAAATGATAACTAACAGAAATAGACTAATCTCAGTTGGAAAATAACTTTCTCYACTTAAAAGTCTTATCCAAGGYGCTTAAACAGATATGTCAAGGGAAATTGTGAAATTCGTTAATGTCATTCTTGTTTTTAGTTTTAATTTGGCACTAACCTCTACAGACAGCTCAGAGCCATCGTGTATACTGAGCACCATGAACACTGTCTGCATGCCTAGATCCCCAGGTTGGATTGCTAGCATCTATATGGGAGCTCCCAGCTGTCTATAACTGCAGCCTACTTCTGACCTCTGTGAACATAAGGCACACAGACATATATACTAGCACACTGTGATACATAAAAATAATGAAATAAAAATGTAAGAAGTTGTATCTAATCTACCAGCACAAAACACAGAATTAAACCAATGCCTAACCTATATCACAAATTAATTAGGTTTAATCTGTTTCTGCCACTATATCTGTGTTACAAATGCTTCTTTTATAACTTTAATTAGGTGAATTAAAGTTCCTAAAATATTTACAACAACCACATGGACTTAATATAGAAAAAAAGGCTTCTGCCTCCACTGCTCACCTAAGAGTAGTACAACTTCAAAATTTAGAAAAATAAAGCATACCAGAGAACCAAAAACAAAAATGACTTCAAAGAATTTTATAATTTCCCTTGAAATATATCTCTACACATATACACAATTATGTATTTACCTACCTAAGCACACCCTTATTTTGAAAAGCTTGAAAAGTCTTTCTACAGTTAAGCCAGCCACAGGTTAACAGTGATTGTTGTAGCCCTTAAAAAATATTCTGAAAACAAATTTAATGATCATTTATTTATAAACTCATTTAATCAAAGTTCAGTTAAATTATTTTGACTCTTGCTGTATTTCAAACTACAAGCTAGGGGTTTTACAGTTATATGCAAATCAGTGCATATTTGACTATACTGTGACAGGAAATAAAGTACTTTCAAAATAATCTGGATGAGAGAGAGAGTATCTAAATGGTAAGAGGTATTAAAGTTATTCACGCTCACCAAATGTAGGATGGCCCCAGTTTATCTGCTTGTTTGAGTTCACAAACCTCTATCCATCTAAAGCAAAATGACGTGAACTCAGATCCAAAGTCTGTTATTACATAATGACCTTCTTAGACCAGATAAACAAATTATTCAAAATATTAAAACCAACAATAACTACAAAATGACTGATACATTCTCTCCAAGCATTATCAGCTATAGGATAGTAGTGTGTGTTCTTTATGGTAAAGTATGTCTCTACCCATACAATTAATTAAATCTAAACCAGGACTGTCCACTGACTTCCAATTTTACATGATACACCATGGGTCTAATTGTGTTTATTGAGCTCACAGAATTGACTGACCTTAAACATCTTTAGTTTTGCTACTGTTACTAGTAGAATTCAGCCTTTAAAATGTAACATATGCTTTCAAATACCCCCTTAATGTCAAAGAGAAGGTTCATTCACCTTCTAAATTTAAGTGTTGTAAGGGAATAATTAACATTCCTCCAGAGTACTATTCTGAAACAAAGAGATGTATTGTTAAGTTTATTTTAAGAGAAAAGTTGATCACTTCTTGTCCTTTTGCCTGAGAATAGGCATATTATTAAAGAGTAAAAAGTACTTTGAAATTAACACCAAACTCACGGTCATATCATTTCATGYCAGTTGAATGTCATTATGAAATGATACTAATACATTTTGTTTTCTTGAAATTCATTTTCCAGCATATTATGAAACTTACTAGAAAGCGACAAATTGATAACTTAAAAACTTTTTTTATTAGATATTTCAAGAAATTCTTATGTGGTGTTTCCATGTTTAATATGGACAAAAGACACAGTTAGCAATGTTGTGTATACTAGATACAAACAAATAAAGGCAGATTAAAACTGCACCAAGGATTTTTACATTCTAGTAAAGAAGAGATATGCAGAATATAAGTACTGCAGATGAGACACTGAATGTCAACAGCAGAAGTGCTAACACTGGAGATGTTCAAATCTTCAGCAACTAGTGCCTAGCGGTCATCAGAAGTGTGTCAATTGTGAGGTCTACTTCCTTTTGCTCCCTTGTTTTGTGGTCTAAGATTTTAGATAGTTTCATGTTTCTCTCATAATGTGCTACTAGCAGACTACCCCTACAGAACTAATTTATCATGAACTGGAACTTATAAAATGGCAATTCCAAATAAGCCTTAACCTTTACAATCTGAATGTCTGCAGTATTTTGCTGTTGTATTGAAAAGGTGAGCAAGACGTTCAATTAATGATAATACAGTATTCCTAATTACATGGGAATGCTAAGAAAATAGTTTATAAAATTATCATAGGGCAGAATAGACAGCTTTAGAATATCATAAATAGCATTTAACAGGCAATTTTGGCACAGGCTAAGAGCAGACAGAATGTTGTTAGAAATGTGACCATGAAAGAGTATGTTGACAAGGTTTACAATAGAGATGCAGAATCTATTGGGGACTAAATTATAGGCGATTATGATTTGACCATGGAAGAACTTTGTTGCATTTTGCTATGACCTGAGACTGTATGACAGGTGAAACTTAAAATGTAATGGAGTAGAGTATGTGTTTGAGAAAATTTCAAGGCATCACAGCATTCAAGCAGAAAGGCACAAACTTATTGGATGATTTAGGAAAGTATATAGTGAAAATTAAGATTCCAAAAATAAGTAGAAAAGAAAATATTGGGAAAACCTGCAACATGGCCAAAAAAGGATAGCAAAAAAAGGTGTTGTCAAAGATGATGAAGTTACCATCACGGGCAAAGAATGTGGTGGTGACCTCAATAATACRAAGGAAGAACAAGCATTAAGAGCAACATGACTAAGTGGCTACAGGCCTACAGGCACACAGCTGATATCAACAGCCATCTAGGAAAGGCTAAAAGCATACAAGTGACATTCTGAAGATGATACATCATGTTTCATGGTCTGCAATGGATAATTCTTAATTGCAAGGCTTTCACAAATCCTATTTCAGAATTAATTTTTCCAGCTAATATGTGTTTCCTGTCATTATTAAATTAATATGATAATCCTTGGTCATTAGCCCTTCCTATTGTGCAGAGTATCTGCAGATCAACAAAGATCAACTCGCCGGGCATGGTGGCGCACGCCTGTAATCCCAGCACTTGGGAGGCAGAGGCAGGCGGATTTCTGAGTTCGAGGCCAGCCTGGTCTACAAAGTGAGTTCCAGGACAGCCAGGGCTACACAGAGAAAACCTGTCTCGGAAAAAAAAAAAAAAAAAGAAACAAAAAAACAAACAAACAAACAAAAAAACCCAAAGATCAACTCTTTTGTAGCAATGCTATATAGACAAATAGATGATTGCTTAATTCCTAATGGTAATACTATATAATTCCTAACATATTAGTAATTATTGAGCAATTTATAGAGAGGGTCACAGTTAAGGCCCTGCAAGCCTTCATGTGTGACAGCTATTTGCACTAGGATGGAAAGCAAGCCTGAAATAGATTTATGATTAAGGAAAACGTTCATTTTAAGCTTTGTAAAACCATTATTTGATAGCTAAAGACCATAAACTGGGAGTGAACAGTTTGTTGTAGGTGCAAGAATGGAAAATAAAGTACTGACTGGGATTATCTAGACAAAACTTCAATACTAATGAGGCACTAGAGAGATATTTGCCTCTTGACACATTGTTAACTTAGACTAAGAATTACAATTTCTAACTTTTAAAGAACCTTTGAGCTGGTGGTAATTTCCTTAGTTAACCAGTCTTAATGGGAACAAACATAAACATCTCTATTATAAATCCTTACTTAACTTATGATTTGAAATTATGTTTGCACTTGTGATGTTTTGTAAAAAGATGCATGTAATTATATAACCTGTATAAGTGCATGTAATAAAAACAAGAACAAATAGTGAGTTAGGCTTTTCTTAAGATCAATAGAAAGTTAGTGCCCCCACCTTTCTTTCTCTTAGATATAAAGGTTAGAGTAGCTTTTCAAAATGTTTGTTTCTTTCTATGACTTTCTCTAGATTGCAAGGAGTCATAGAACTCCCAGCCTTGGGACTCAAGGCCATGAAGGACCTATGGAAAAAGATCAAAGAACCTCTTAATATACGCCCTCCCCAACCCAGACTAACAATTGAGTGTTAACTGACAGATGCCTGAAGCTTCTGGCTTCTTCTGGACTCAGAATAACTTAGATTGAAACCAGTAAACATTATATTAAGCAACCTTTACTCCCATAAAACCAGGTCATTGCCGCCATACTTCAACCCGGTAGGCTGCCTTCCAGAGAGAGCCAGTGCTCAGGGTAGATTCCCTGAAAGTGATGTCTGGTACACAAAAAATTATTGGAAATGGGAAAACTAGGATTTTTATGACAAAGACATTGGTAATACTTTAAATATATACAGATTACATAGAAATAAAATCTTATGGTAGGCTTGAGAATTACAAATGGGAAAGACTTAAGTAATTCTTATTAGATTGTAAAATCCCAATTAAAACACCAGGAAGGAAAATGATTTTCATCTTCCATGGACCCACAAAATAAATGCAASCCTAAATTGCAAACATATTACTACATAAACATAGCGGGATGGTGAACAGAGTCCATTCACAACAAACCAATGATTAGAAAAAGCACTGCAACTAAACCTAGAATAAGAAAAGGTATTGTATTCTGTGTAATCCAAAGATTGTCAACAATAAGATTTTAGTTCAGTGGAAGGTAGAGAGAGCCCATCTATGTTACAATAATATTCAATTGAGATATCTACTTAAAATACAAACCAGTGTACTTAAGGTAAAGAACGAATAAAAACTGTTCTGAAAAGGAATCTTAATTAAAATGGATATAATAGGATGGTATGCTTCAGTAAAAAAAATTAAGATATGTATATAATGTGTAACTGCTAAAAATCTGTTCTACCTTAATAAAAAGCTTTCCAAAGGAATGTTTATCTCCAACAGAGAAAAATTCATTCAATTGTGGGACTTCTAGCACTGAAGAACAGTGAAGTAATGAAAACATTTATGTAAATGTAGTAGTAGTATACAGTGAAATGTAAGACAAAAGACATAAAGACTGACAACAGAGACACTGTTTTAGATATTTGGAAAACAGACTAAAATTCCTACTGATAAGACCATGCAAGTACCATATGGTGCTATTGAAATCATTATATCTAAGCTCTAAGAATAATCTCATTGTATCTCTTCTTAATTAGGTTATAAGCAAGGTCAGGGATCATTTTATTTCAAAGCTGATAATCTTATCTAGCTACAACTATCCATGAGCATATATACTGAAAATTTTGGTTTAAAAACCCAGTTATGTGAGTGTTTTGTTTGAATCCCATGTGTGATATGGGGCTGCTCAGTTTGTCCACAGTCTCTATGATTATCTTGCATTCKAGGAGGGGCATGATCTTTGCTAGCTGCAGATAGTTGAATTCTTGGGACTCTGGAAAGGGTATGGATGCCAAAGCCCGGAGATGGACAGAGGCACTTGGAAGAAGGCAAGGTGCTGCTGTCCCCACTACTCTTGCTAGGTTGTTTGCTAGTGCTGGATTTCTGCTTTGCTAGACATCTAGATATTCTTACAATGAAGACTGGACATGCCCCTAGGAACTTGAAGAACCTAATCAGCAGTAAGTAGCTGGTCTTCAGCTACAGAGGTCTATGTTCCCTTTCCATTTTAATCTTCTTTCTCTCCTATCTAGTATTGGGGGATTGGAAGGGATCAGGGTAGAAACATAGTTGGAAGGGAGGTAGAGGGCATAAGAACCCAATAAAATAATAAAACAAATAAGCCAACACACATACTTATTGAACCAAAGGAGGAAATGTTCCTTCCCATCTAATCTAGTTCCCAAGATTTGTATTCCAAAGTGAATAAAAATTATCATCTTTGACTCCATGCCTCTCATATATACCATTCAAATGGATAATTACTGTCCACCCAGAATTATCAGAAAATAAAGGCGACCATATATCTATAATTTTATAAAAATTGAACTATGAAGGTGAGTATTTAATGTAGAAAAAATGATAATTACAGATATTACTAAGAAACTGCTAAATATTTTATCTTTTGGGACTTGGAATAAAAAAGAGGTCCAGTACATTCTATTTTCAGTACCTAATCCCTTTCCATTATTCAAAGGGAAACAATAAATGGCAGTTATGGCCAGGAAAGCAGAAAGGCTAAGTGCAGATCTTCTCCTCGTTCCTCTCATTCAAATTAAATCTCCCAGTCGTAGTCCCAGCTTTGTAGCCTAGCAACTGATACWGTGTCCTTTATGCACCCATGCTCTATCTCCAATGGATCACACAGATTTCCCCTCCAAAAATCCTTGCCACCACTCATTGCTTTCTTCCGGCATTCATACCTCCAGGAGGCATTTCCTGGTAATCTACAGGCCACTCCAGCCACAGAAGCAAATAAGTTAACTGTAACTTTTCACCTCTCCTTCCCCTCCTCCAAATCCAATGCAGTCTTATCCTTACCTTTATAACAGACTACCTGTTATGGCTTCTTCTCACTCTGTCCCCATTCCCAGGAGACTAAGGCGATCCTGATGGAAAAACCCACTTGACTCCCTCATGTGGATCCCCATAGCCTTAACCCAGCCCAGCCCATTCCCATTCATGTGYCAGCTCCTAAAACCCAGAAAGTCATTTTACTTGTAAGTATAAGTGGCCACAACTATCAGAATCCCAGAAATTTCCTAAAGAGGCAGCACACAGCCATCACACTCTCCTGAGAACCGGAGAGGAAAACAGGAACAAAGAAAAAACACCCACTTAATAAAGACAAGATTAGATATCAGCACTTAGAATTAAAACCTTCCCAAACCCAGATTCCGGAGAAAACTCTCAGGAGGCTTTGAGTCCGACCTTAGCATACCCTTTATGAATATGACAGTGGTCCTTATAGAGGAAATTAATAAATCCCTTAAAGAAATCTATGAAAACACTGGAAGTCTATGAAATCTAAGAAATCTATGAAAACAGTGGAAGGAAATGGATAAACAAGTTCAATAACTGAAAGTGGAAACAGAATCATTAAAGAAATGAAAACTGTAGGAACTTGAACAGGAACCTCAAAGACAAGCCTCACCAACAGAATACAAGAGATAGAAGACAGAATCTCAAACACTGAAGACATGATACAAAAAAAAAAAAAAATGAATAGCTTGGTCAAATAAATTGTTAAATCTAAAAAATTCTGGGACAACACAACCAGAAGATCAATTTTACATTATGACAAGATCAAAAGTAAGAATCATAAGAATAAAAGGAGAAGAA
>BDUI01000189.1:223947-234786 GCA_002335545.1 Apodemus speciosus
TTTTCATTTTTTACCTTAATGGTTTTCTGCTTGTATATTATGMTTTCCAATATTTTAATTTTGAGTTTAGTGTGTCTCTGTGTTTCTCTCTTTCTTCTTCTTTTTTTAAAATACTAGTTTATTGATTTACCTGTTTGTTGTTTTAAAGAGAGAAAGGTAGGGTACGAAGTAGGGTGCATGGGAAGGTAGAGAAAAACTGACYGAAGGGACCAAATCAGAATATATTCTTAAAAAAACAAACAAACAAACAAACAAAACAAAACCTTGGGGATTGGGCAGAGGGAAGAGGACTTATGGGACATATGGTGGTGGTGGTGGGGGACTGGGAAAGGGGAAAGCATTTGGAATGTAAACAAAGAATATAGAAAATTAAAAAAAAAACAAAACTTTCAATAAAATATGTATTAATAAAAAGAACTGCTAATGTGTTCAATAATAAAAGAAAATTCTGAGCATACAAATGAATTACAGAGAGATTCTATAATATTTTCTTGAATATACATTACTTGTACATATAATGATTTTAGAAAGTATAGTGTTATTGATGGGCGATGAACTACTGAAAACTTCTTTAGTGAGACCGCATCTTTAAAAAAAAAAAACAAGACAAACCCAGAATTCTAACTAACAAAAGATAACAAAGTGGAAAACATAAAAAAGACCCAAAACATCCAGTCTTACTTATATTGAAGAAGGTCTTATAATATCTTGGAAAAGAAATATATTTGATAAACATAGGAAAATCATATTAGATAAAAGAAAAAGTATATATTTTACAAACTATCTGATACAAATATGCAGGGAAAGTAATATATAGCTAATCAAATGAGAAAAAGTAAAAGAAGTTCAAAAATACAGGAGGAAAAATTGGTGTGCAGAAAAATATACTATATTGTGTATAAGATATGTAATTTGGACATATGCTTCACTATCCATCATATACTAGTGCTTGTTGGTAGATTTTAGAAGGGAGAGTCAAGACCTTCAAAAAGCAAAGAGCCTGTTTAAAATTCCAAAACTATGAGGCACCGACTCGAAGATTGTTAAGTTCAATAATCAGCTTTTTTCATGGAACTCATGGGACAACACTGCTGTCTACTGAGTATCCTTCCAAAGGAGTTGTTACTAATTAACAGGTATCAATTGAGAAAATTAATAGACAAGATGATTTCCTACCTTGTAAATGAATCTTCATAAGGAAGAAAGGAAGGAAGGAGGGAAGGAAGGAAGGAAGGAAACAAGGAAGAAAGAATGTATGCCACCTTTCAAGAGTCAGTAATATGGAGGAACAGGTAAACATAACTTGCCATGAGAGCCTGACAGCCTGTAAAAGGAGAAAACTGAACCGAAAGATGTTTTTGACTTCCACAAGTGTGCAAGGGCACAGTACAGTTCCAGCCAATCATTTCCCCACCTCAATACAGAAGGCACTGCAAAGCAGAACTATCTGCTAAACCCCTGATGGCTTGGGTTTTAAATTTTGGTGTTTTTAAAAGGCAACAAAATATACTTTGATGATTTCATAATGTTGTACAATAGAAGTAAACTGCAACTACAGGAAAGCTATTCAATCAAAAATGCAAATACCCAAGGGCCAGGTGTCACGATGCATACCTATAATCCCTGAACCAAGAAATCTGAGACAGAATTGCAATACCGAGGCATCTATCTAAGGTGTTCTAAACTAGCCTGTACTATACAATGAGAAAATTTGATTGACTGATAAGCAAATAAATAAGCAAGCAAGCAACCAGATAAATGATTTGTTTGTTTAAACAAATGGGTAAATAGATAAATAGATAAATAGATAAATAGATAAATGGAACAAAGAAAGAAACAAGCCAAAACAAATTGGCCAAACCTCTAAAGAAACCCTACAATGTAGATACTTAGGTGTATTAGGTACATTTTTAAGATTATGATATTGTCAACTATTGTGATTAAGAACATAACTCACAAAAAAAGTTAAGGTATACCTGTATGAAAAAAGGTTCGGGAATTCACTAGTGATTATGGAAAATGACCACGACATCACACAATGAAGAAAGAATGGCACTACAATTATTACTTCAGACAGTGATCAACAGATAATTTTATTCAAGGTCATAAGCTATCCATAGTCATGTCCCTGCACTAGGCCTAATAATGACTGACCGGCAAACATGCTCTTAGCACTGTACTGATTCTTAGCACACAAAAATGAGCAAAACAACACCTTTTCTTTCAAAGAATTTCTAATTTAATTTAAAGAGATGAGGACAGACATAAATGAGTTAGTAAATAAAAGGAGCATTAAAGGGAATATAAGAATTAAAAGAGATTATCAAGTCTCTAAAGACATAACTAGGAAGAAAAAAAATAGGGACAATATTCAAGATAACAACAAAGTTAGGAAAAGCCTATAACCAAAGGCACAAACATAGGATAGTGACACTATTTCAGGTTGCATAAGCTGAAAGAGAATTCACTGAAATGACCAGAAGGCAACCCAGTTAATCACAAAAAAAAGTTTTAAAAAAAGTCAAATTTCAGATTTTGAAGAAATAAATATTTTAAACAGAAGTGAAATTTCCTTTTACTTTTATTTTTCTTTTTAGTTAGACCTATGGACTAAAAGATATGAATCCTATATGCTAAAAAATCTATCTACAATAAGTTATATTCTCAACAACAACAACAAAAAAAGGCAAAGATGTATGATTGCAAAACCAAGAGAGTGGAAAGGTTAAAAATAAAAGGATCAAGGCAAGAGACTTCCAGCATTCCTAAACTCAAAGCGAAAAGAGACGAAGACCAGAGTGGCCATAAGCAACACTGGTGATGAAAGAAATAAATAAAGAACAGGAAGCGTACCCAATGTTGAAGTAATAAAATTACTAATATAAGCGAAAATCAAACAACACAAGAACCAATCTGATGTCAGTATTTTTGACTGGACAAGTTTATCTCTGATAGAAGACAAAAGAGTAACTCTGAGCCTAAAAAGGAAAATTTGTGGGTTTTGTTCTGTTTTTGTTTTTGTTTTTAGACATGCTCTTATTATATACCCCTGGATGGCATAGAACTCTATATAGACCAGAATGGCCATGAATTCACGAAAATCAGCCTATTTCTACTTCCCAAGAGCTGAAACTAAAGATCTGTGTCATGATGCCCCTAAACAGCAAATTATATGTTTAGGAATGTCTCATTAGTCTGTAACATATAAAGAGATGGTCATATTTTAACTCAAAATCAATTTATATAGAACATTTTTGGACCTTAGGCCAAACTAGTAACTATATTCCAAAGCATACTGATTTATGTGCAAATTAAATCCAGTAACTGAGAGAATAGCTATGCCTATCAAATCTGTAGACCTGATTTCATCCCCAAAACACAAACAGAAACACCTGGTGATGGTAATATACTCTTTTAATACCAGATCTTGGGAAGTAAGAAAGGCAAATCACTGAGGCTACAACCTGGATTACATGAAATGTAATCTCTAGAATCAGGCATCTCTAAAATCAAATGTAAGATAAAAAACAAATTAAAGACATTAAAAGCTTAAAATGAACATTGGGGCAGAGAATTTTTTTAAGCTATCCTCTAGTTTTCTTTCTTTCTTTTCTTCTTCTTCTTCTTTTTCGAGACAGGGTTTCTGTATAGCTCTGGTTATCCTGGAACTCACTCTGTAGACCAGGCTGTCCTCTAACTCGAAAAATCCACCTGCCTCTGCCTCCCAAGTGCTGGGATTGAAGGCGTGAGCCACCACTACACAACTATCCTCTAGTTTTCTATTGATTCCTTTTGTAATAAATATTTCTTTGTATTCCCTTCATTTTATACTTGTATCTGTATAGTATTCATAATTTAGTTTTCTAATTTGTTGTTCTTCTCTTACTTAAACCAGTAGCTGTCAAATTTCATTATGTACTAGAATCATCAGGAGTATGACTGGGACATCTTACACAGTAATCATAAGCTTTTCAAGCCAATCAAAATATCTAGAGCAGTGGTTCTCAACCTTCACAATATTGTAACCCTTTAACACAGTTTCTAAAGTTGTAGTGACCCCCAATCATAAAACTATTTCTTTGCTTCTTTAAAACTATAATTTTTCTACTGTTATATATCATAATGTAAATATTTGATATGCAGCCCCCAAATGGGTCACAGCCTACAAGTTGAAAACTACTACAATTGCATCACAAACCCAAAAGAATATAAGAAAGTCCTTGTAATCCAAGTTACTAACATCTGCTACAAGTAGTTTGCCTCCCAACAGGCTTAGGAAGTGGAAGCTTCATAGAGTCCATGGGTTATAACTGAGTACACTCAAAGGGGGTAGAGAAGTCCCCTCTCCTGTCTTGCTCCCAGGCCATGAGTTGTTTGGCAAAGAGCCTTGATAAATTGATTCAACACAAAACTAAAGTGATCAGGTTATTAGAAAATGGTATGGCACCTATACAACTGTCATATAAAATATAATTTTCCTCTTCATGATTTAGTTAAAACAGATATTAGTCTGAGAAATCTGAATAATACAGTGTTTCACATAAAAAAAAAAAAAAACCAGATATTCACACCAAATGGGGAAAAATAAAGTATAAGCAATGCCATCTAAGTTTTTAGGAAATTAAAAATATAGCCGGGTGGTGGTGGTGTAAGATGTCCCAGTAATATTTATTACAAAAGGAATCAATAGAAAACTAGAGGATAGTTGTGTAGTGGTGGCTCACGCCTGTAATCCCAGCACTCTGGGAGGCAGAGGCAGGCGGATTTCTGAGTTTGAGGCCAGCCTGGTCTACAGAGTGAGTTCTAGGACAGCCAGGGCTATACAGAGAAACCCTGTCTCGAAAAAACCAAAATTCAAAAAAACCAAGGGAAAAAAAAAGAAAAGAAAAATATATATAAATACATAAATAACAACTCAACACATTCCTATGGAATATGACTAAATCAAGCTACAAGATGGTGTCAGAAGAGCTCTGCAATTGAGAACATGCAAAATACTTTTGGTGTGAATTGCAAGATTTAAATACCTGATGGAAAGGACATCAATTAAGTTCTAARTAGTTGACATATTTGTACTACTTAATTCAAATAGAAAATGATAATAAAAAGATTCAACTAATCACAAAAATATAACCTAGAAAAGGCAATCCTGTTAATGCTTTGAAAAAAAAATTTCTTCTAAAAACAGAATTCTTCTGTAAATCAAAATGATACATTAAAAGTAGTGATGGATTTGATAGCATTACATGAATTAACTTTATCATAAATGCAATATAAAAATTAAACTGTGTTCCTGAATGTAATGACATTAGAACTAGGAATTTTGATTACTTTCTAAAGACTAACAATAGAACTATGTATTTTAAATAGAAATTGGAGCATTCGAACAGTATGTTCCCAGTAGAACTGTACCGGCTGGTTTTGTTTGTCAACTTGGCACAAGGGGAAAGAACCTCCCTTGAGGAAATGCCTCCATGAGATCCAGTTGTGGGGCATTTTTGCAATTAGTGATTAAGGTTGGGAGGGCCCCTTGTGGGTGGTACCATCACTGGGCTGGTAGTCCTGGGTTCTATAAGAGAGCAAGCTGAGCAAGCCAGAGGAAGCAAGCCAGTAAGTAACATCCCTCAATGGTCTCTGCATCAGCTCCTGCTTCCTGACCTGCTTGAGTGTCAGTCCTGACTTCCTTTAGTGATGAACAGCAATGAGGAAATGTAAGCTGAATAAACCCTTTCCTCCCCAACTTGCTTCTTGGTCATTAATGTTATGTGCAAGAATAGAAACCCTGACTAAGATAAAAACCATACACACAAGTGTGTGAGAATCTACAAAGTACAGAGATGCTGTCCCACATAATTTTGAGAAATTCTTGATTAAATACAGTTAAGCAAAATTTTCTTCATTAGAATTACTAATCTTAGAAAACATATTTTAATAATCTGTAAGATAGGTTTATTATAAACAACACTACTCAAATTTATCCAACCTCCAAACCATTTTAACTTTAAAGCATTTAATAAAATTGGTATTTCACTTTGGAAACAAAATTAAGAATTAGAGATTGCCTGGATGATTGCAAAATGTCAACTTTAACTCATGGCATTTTTAATTATACTGTCTTCATTTAAAACTAAGCAAACAAAATATTTGAATCAATATTTTAATTACGATTTAAAAATATGCAAAAAATTTGTACAGGTATTGGAATGTTATATATACCTCATCAAATTCTTCGGTCATTTTTCTTATTATTTCTGCGTTCTGCATATTTCGAAACATCTCTATTCTGACAGTACCTGTGGAGAAATAGATTTTACAGTTACTCTTTATCTTATAATAAACATTAATCCTAACCATATCACAATTGTAAAACCTTTGTAAAACTAGTTAGGTTTCCTGTCCAACTCAATTTTCTCCATTAATTTTTTTTAAAAAGAAGTATTTTATGTATATGGGATGTTTTGCCTTTATTTATGTGTCTGACATCATATATGTGTGTGGTGCCTGCAGACACCAAAGCAGTGTATTGGATACCTCCGGACAAGAATTATAGATTATTATACACCACCATGTGGAAACTGGAAGCCAAACGCAAGTATTCTGGAAGAGCAGCCAATGCTATTAACCATTAAACCATTTTCTACCCACTCGTATCCTTTTTTAATACCATCTACTTCAAAGGAATGTTTTATTTAGAAACATAACACCTTTCAATGAAATGTTTTTCTAAAAGTCAAGTTATTAAGTTCTATATAATGATTACTGATAAAAGAAAAAGTTTATTTTTTACTTTGCTAGTTCTTTTGTACTTCTTGATAGCTTAATTTTTAATTCATAAACTAGGCACAGTGGCACATGCCTACAATCCTAGCACTTAGGAAGCAAGCTAAGGGATAACAGGTTCAAGATCATTCTTGGATACATAGCATGTTCTACACCAACCTGAACTATGTAAGAAACCATCTCTAAAATCAGACACAAAACAAAATCAACATAAAGATGTTAAAAGCTTAAAATGAACATTGGAACAGAAAATCTTTTTATAAAGATTCACTTTTATTTATATAAATGCAACATTTGAAAATTTTGTTGCTTTGTTTTTGGGCTCAGGAGGTGGCTGGGGAGGCGTGGGGAGGGGGACACTTGTGGCAAAACCTGACCCAAGTTTCATCCCCTAGACCCACATGGTGAAAAAAAAGAATCAATTCCTACAAATTGTCCTCTGGCCTCCATATGTGCCATGGGGCATGCTCAYACAACTTAAGAAAGCCAATGAATGAATGAACAAACAAACTAGCTAATTTTTTAGTTACAAGAATAAGGTTTACTGTAAAATCTTTAAAAACCGAACTCCAGGTTGACCACTCTCCCCTCAACAAGACCTAATGATTTAAGCTCTTAGGAAATCATCCAATAATGATGAAAGTAGTGGCCCTTATAGGACAAACTAGGGAAAAAATTACATTAAATTTACATAGGGCCTAAAAATTAGCAAACAAGCAGTATGGTAACGCCTTTTTTATGAGCTGTAGGAAATACCAAAGATACTGACACTGTGAAGACTCTCATAAAATGAAGATACAGTAAGGACTGTAGTCAAATGACAAAAGAATAAGTCTTGGAAAATAAACTATGTACCTAAGAACTTATGATGATGGCAACCCTGATCAATAAACTGAATATAACACTATCAGACTTGAAGAATCAGAACTACTTGATGCGAGCTGCTAATAAAGTCATAAACTACAAAAAGTGATACTGATAATTATGTTTTTAAATCATGATCTACAGAATAGTATCAAAAAACCAGTAAACATGTACTGTTAATAATCAGAAAAATCCATATTTAAAAGAATTTGAAGTGCTGCTTTTGTGTGGGGGGATGTGTGTGAATGTGTTTAAGTACACATGTATGGATATCAGTACCAGATGTCTTCTTCAATCACTCTCCAACTTGTGTTGAAGCAAACCCTCACTGAATCCAAAATCAGTGACTGTGAGCTGTCTTCATCTAGCTAGTCAGCTTGCTCCAAGGATTCCCTGTCTTTACTTCTTCCTACTGGAATGACAGGCAGGATTCCCTGCATCCCCAGCATTCTATGTAGGTTCTTGGGATCTAAAACACAGTCCTCAGTTTTGTGCAGCAAGCATTTTCTCTTATGAGCCATCATCTTCCCAACTCTGATATGATCTTTAAATAAAAGGATGATATCTTTAATTTCAGATGATTTTTATAAATAATTCAAGACTTTTATTCTTACCAGTTTATTTAACAAAAATGCAAACACTGATAAAAAGAGTCATGCACAAAGGGCCAAATGTGATAAAGTGCGGGTGAATATTCAAAATCAGTCTCACCTTTCAAAAAAACTAGAAGCATAAAGCTCCAAAACAAAAACAAATTATATAATAAAAAACAACTGATATACATAATAACATTGATGGTTTTTCAAGATAATAGGTTAAAAACAGCATCAAAGAATGAAAGGATCGACCAGCAAAATGCCAGATGCCTTAGAAGGTAAAGGGACTTGCTGCCCGACTGATGGAATACGGCTTTGATAGCTGAATCAGCGTGGTAAAAACAACTGAGTCCCACAAGTTGTTCAGTGATTTCCACACTCCTGTTATGAAAAGTGCATGCACATGTATATGTACATGTATGTATGTACAAATGCTATATATACACATACATACACATGCATACATACATACATACATATATGTACAAAAACATTCATAGACATATACACAAAATAAATACATTAAAATAAAGTTATTATCATACCATTTATACAAATCTTCAAAACTGGGCCTGGTGGAATACATTTTGAATGCTAACACTCAGGAGCTAAGATCTCTGTAAATCTGGGGCCAGAATACTCTGCTTGAGGATTTCTAGGACAGTCAAAGTCAAATAATGAACAAACAAACAACAACAAAACAAGGTCCTGTACAAGATGGAGTTCAGCAAAGCTGAGAGAAACCTGAATGACCTTGCGTCTGAGTCTCAGCAGCTCGAGGATGACACTGCAGAAGAGGATTTCCGTGGGTAGCAGAGAGCCTAAGGCAGAGAGCCCTGCCCTGCCTCAGCTTCAYCACTTTCCTCAGTTTGCCTTCACTGCCCATTTTCCCCCTGCAGTTTCTTTCTGCTGCCTCTGTCCTATTTGGTTTTTGGTTTTGTTTGTTTGTCTGTTTCTGTTCAGTTGGGTTGGTTTTGGTTTATTATCTTTTCATTAAGGGATAAACAGTGCCTCAAACAGCAAGCGCTCAAGAAAGATTTGTGGAATGCCTTTCTCTTTCCACTCTGACAGACCTAGATTTCTGCCATTTTGGCTGTTACTATATTTCTTTCTGATAGTCATTTCCTTAGTTCAGTTAATACTCTTCTAATATATTCTCCAGAAACTGAATTCTGCTGTAGATACTGTGTAGAACCAACCCAGTCCTAAAATACCAGATAGTGGTGGCCACCATTCTAAAGCTAAGTAGTGGATTAGAAAAAGGAGGGCAGAGGTGTACCAGGTAGAGCTGACTAGGAAAAAAGAGGTGTGGTTTCAAGGCCATTAAGATGGGGAGTCTACAGAAGCTTTTTCAAACAAAAGGGTTCTTTTCCTATTTCATCTCTTAGCCTCTGGAATGGTGTTAACATTCTGGAATGGTGTTATCTATATTTATAGCCCTCTAGCTTTCCTGAGCCAGATCTRTCATTGATGGTGTTTTCATAGTATTGTTCTTCCTTTATCCAAGAGATAGTGGGGGACTGGAGCCTTGGTCTCTGTACTGGCTGGTGTTGTGTGTCAACTTGACACCAGCTGGAGTTATCACAGAGAAATGCCTCCATGAGATCCAGCTGTGGGCCATTTTCTCAATTAGTGATCAAGGGTGGGAGGGCCCCTTGTGGGTGGTGCCATCCCTGGGCTGGTAGTCTTGGGTTCTGTAAGAAAGCAAACTGAGCAAGCCAGGGGGAGCTAGGCAGTAAGGAACATCTCTCCATGGCCTCTGCATCAGCTCCTACTTTCTGCCCTGTGTCTGTTCCAGTCCTAAATTCCTTTGGTGATGAACAGCAATGTGAATGTGTAAGTTGAACTAACCCTTTCCTACTCAACTTGCTTCTGAGTCATGTTTGAGACAAACCCTGACTAAGACAGTCTCTAAATGCTCAGAAACTGCCCAATCAACTTAAATCTACAAGCTTGTCACCTGGCTGTTTGGAACATTTAACAGAGGGGAGGTAACATCTTTGCTTTGGCTACTGTCCTCCTACCCTTGGATTGGTCTTACCATAGACTTCTGAATTTCTATTTCATGTTATACTTGTGGCTTTTTTCCCCCCACATTGAATAAACAACATTACCCCAGAAGCCAAAAATAAATCAAAATTAAAAAAATAAACAAACAAGCAAACAACAATCTCTAAAACAAGAAAAACTACTGATAAGCTTGAAAGTTGCCAGGCATGAACAAATGTACATAAAGAGTAGGAGAGCAAAAAAATTTGCTATAAAATTAAAACATGTAAGAGACAGGAAAATATAATATATTATGACTGAAGAGGTATTAAGTAGATATACACATTTATACAAAGCCATTCAACTGAACAATGAAATGTCAATATTAATGTAAACTGTATCTTTGATCCATTGATTTTTCCTATTAAGAATATGTTCAAATCACTCAAGGTAGATTCAAAAATTGGGGGACTTAGAGGGGAAGGCCTCTTCTTAGAATACCCACCCCTTTGGTCCTTCTATCAATTCTGCAACTCAGAACTTCAGAAACATGAATGACCTAAAACCTTAAAACCCCAAGGATACATAGACAAGAAGGAAGGAAGAAAGG
>BDUI01000189.1:279222-292836 GCA_002335545.1 Apodemus speciosus
ACAGGAACCAGGAAAAGGGAAATGAAATGTAAATAAAGAATATATCCAAGAAAAAAAAGTAAAAAAAAGGAAATGGAGAGCAAGCAAATGCTTGCTATATATAGCAATACATATATATACAAATATATATCCATATATATAAACATATATCTATATCTATATCTATCTATCTATCTATCTATCTATCTATCTATCTATCTATCTATCTATCTATCTATCTATATATTCCAATTGAAAAAAATCAAAATGCCCACTCTTGAAACCAACACGTTCTACACTGTGAGATCCAGGATAGCCAGGATGATAGAGACCACATCTCAAAATAACCAGAAAGATAAAATGTCCAAGTAAAAGTTTCACACATGAATTCTCCAGCATTACACTAAGGAAAATTTCTCTTATTTAGTGAACAACTAGGTCAAACAGCTAGGGTAACAAGGACGCTTTCCCTCTTAGAAGTCATCTGGCTGATTAGTGAAATGGTGACATTCTCTTTCCTTCCGCACACGCCCTACTACAATTTGTAGCTAATAGAGACTAGATTATGACCATAGAATGTTTTGACTGTTGTAATACTGATGGATTTTTAGAAAATTGCTTTCTAAGATACTTTAGTATTTTTCATTTTGAACTACTAACAGTCAACCGATGGACTTTTAGTTCCGCCATTCAACCATAAATTGTTGAGAGCTCATTTTACTCTTTTAGGCTTTCCATTAGGCACAAGGAATACAAATATGAACTAAAAATCTATAAAATTTTCATTATTTCCCCCAAAAGATCTATCAAAAAGTTGTTAGTATCTGACTCCAATCTCTTTTTAACCTACGAATCATCATCTAAATTGCTCCAGTAAAGAAATTGATAAAACTGTAAATATGATCAAGGAACTTGTGCTAATTGTTTCTACTGCTATACAAAAGACAATGGGTTTCCTACTTAATTTTTGGGGAGAGTGGACTCATGTGAGGTCAGAAGACAAATTGCAGGATTCAACTGTGTCTGTCCCCTTATCATGTGGAATCTGGAGACCGAATTCAGTAGGCTTCATAGCTATGAGGTAAGCCACCTCACTGGCCAAAACTTGTTAATGTTATTTTTCTCTGCAAGAACTCTGGTATTCTCAGTTCTATAACTAGAAAACTTTCCCTTGAAATTTTAATACATTCATGTGTATCCTCAGTGAATATGGCTACATCTTCACCTTTCCAACTCTTGCAGGTTATTATTTTCATATTTTGTTTGGCTTTTCATTATTGCTGGTTTACGACATTAGATATGGATTCCATACAACAAGTAATAAGCAGTACTTATAAATAATGCATGGGCCAGGACTCTGTACTCTGTATTTCACTATGAAAAAGACACATCGAGAATTGTATGGTTTTAAGGGAGACAACATTTACTGGGAACAGAAGTTCCTTGTTTTCCCCAGTCATAAAGTTTTTCAATGAATATAAAACAATTTTTATAAATATTCTAAATAAACTCAGATAGTATATATCTTTCCTATAACATGATTATTTGGTACATTACAAGAGTGTCTAATATCAATTCATCCTTGCATTTCCAACATAAATTTTCAATATCTTATCATCATCTTCATTCCTTCTTTGGGCTACATTCTAAGTAAATGTGTAAAGGGAAGCTATTCTTGAATATTTTAATACTCCCCAATGTTACCACTAATTTTTTGAACAATATATTTCAACAACTTTTTTTTAGTTTTTAAGACTGGCTCTCTTTCTTAATCTGTTTTTGTTTAATTTATTCCCTATTTTAATTTTAATTAAGACTATTTGCTCATTTGTTTATTTTTCATCTTTGAGTATTTAGGTAATTTTTTACAATAACTGTATGAATAATAAATCTAACAGGATCTCTCTGAAGTACAGAGTGAGATACTTGATATCTGAATTATTTTTCTCATTGTGGTGACAAGGTTCCTAAATGAAATATTGTAAGAGACAAAATTTTATTTTAGCTTTCAGTCTCAGAGGGTTGCAGCTTTATTGATAAGGAAGATACAGAAGAGATCATGGCAGTAGTAGCCAACAAGARAGACATGTTCACATGGTGGTTAAACAAACAGGATATGAGCAAGCTGCAACCAGAAACATTTAAAGTCCCATCTAATAGGTATCAACTTTGGCAAGCAAGGGCTTACATGCTAAGGGTTACAGTACCCACAAAGCATTATGACAAGCTACAAGAAGCAGCTCTGAAACATGAGACTCTGAAGGACATCAGATTAGCACCATACTACAGGATCACTGTAAGCCTACACTTGTCTAGTAAGGCTTCAGCTTCAAGTGAAGGCAAGGTCAGTAAGGACCTGATTTTTGAAACAAACCTGTATATTCTCATTTCTTAGGAAGTAATTTATGTTCTTTTAACCCACAAATGTCAAGTTCTTGAATACCATTAAGTTCTTCTCTATTCTAACCCAAATTCTGTTCATTTGTAGTAGTCTTCTATACAAAATACATAAACATTTCATTTGGTTCCAAATTCATTGACAACATCTATTCCCTCAGTCCACCATGTATGTTTGAGATAGAATATTGCTCTTACTTCATGTTCCTCAAGCCTCAGTCTTTGGTTACAGGGGTACAAGATCATGCGTAGCTTTTATACTCTTTATAGGACAGTTTATCATGACATTATGTTTGAAGTGGATAGGTAATAACTAATGAAATTACCAAGTTATTGTTAATCAAAAGTTCTTATCTATCATTTAAGCATTCATGCTCTTGATAAGGAGCAACACAAGAAAATTTATTACAAAACAATCCTACATTTACATTTTACATAGAAAATGAAAATGATCAAATGTACTACTTTTAGAAGATAATATTATATGCAAATCTGTTCATGTAAAACATACTAAATAAATCATGGCCAGAGTGTATGAAGGGAAAAAAATTTTCAAAAATCAGAGGTCAAATACAGAATAATGCCACCAATAGGTTACAGAATTAAAAACAAAATGATCAAAGTTTATACATTAATCTCAATATACCAAGTAAAGAAAAATATGGGTGCTAAATTATTTTGAATGTTTTATTTGTTTGTTTGTTTTTGAGACAGGGTTTCTCTGTATAGCCCTGGCTATCCTGGAATTCACTCTGTAGACCAGGCTGGCCTCGAACTCAGAAATCCGCCTTCCTCTGCCTCCCAGAGTGCTGGGATTACAGGCATGCACCACCACCGCCCGGCTATTTTAAATATTTTAAAAATAGTGAATAAAAGCTGAAAAGAAAGCAATAAAATATACTTGAAATGTAACATTAAAATCAAATTCTGAAGGATATGGAGTCCTAATAATCCATATTCAGAAAATGTGGTAGAAAAGTAATGTGAGAACAATATATAAAATATTACCTTGGTTAAAAATTTGTTCATATAATTTTGTGACTGGGGAAATGGGTCATTGGAAAAAGTGCCTGCTATCTGTATGAAAAACCTGTGTTCAGTCCCAGGGTCCACATTAACACATGGTAACAGGGCTAGAAGATGGCTCAGCAGTAAAGAGTGCTGGCAGCTTCGTTCCCAGAAACCATGTCAGTTAGATTACAACCTCCGTGTCAAGGGATCTTACAGGGGTTTTTTTCTGTATTCTCAGACATTTGACCATACATGTGCAAACTTCACTACCATCACATGTACATATACACAAAATTAAAAAAATAAACCCTAAAAAAGTATACACACTAACACAACTAGCCAGTTTAGGGGAAAAGAAAAGCTTTATTATATTAATGGTAACATTCAGTTATAGTGTGTTTTAAAATATTTATAATATACAAACTTTTACATAAAATGCAGAATTCTGAGAATACTAAATGTATGTAACTAAATGTTCATACTCTAACATAATTCTTCCCTAATTATTGTTTGTCTTTCTAGTCAAAATTGAGAAAACTAAACCTAAAAAAAAAAAAAAAAAATTTAAAAAGATCAGTATTTCAGTAGCCTGTTAATATTTTTCTCTCAAAGTCTGATGAACATATGGCTAAAGTTAATGGCCAAGACACTTGGTTTTAAAATACACTAATATAATGCACAGACAATCATTTACTGCTTCAGAAGGCAACTTAGACTTTTACAAGTATAATTCACATTGTTGGTGGTCACACAAATTCAAAGACCAAAGTACACATCGATATACAAAAAAAGACAATATAAATTAAATTTCTCTAAGGGCTTTAAAATAAAATACAAATAAAAATAAAGACAAACTAATGACAAACTGTGTTGACTCTGAATGTTAACTCTATTTCATAAATTATTGACATACTTTTCAGACTTAAATTGAAATGCTATTTTAAAATTAAAAATAAAGATTTAGCTTATTGTTAATAACTGGTTATCAAGAAAATACAAATTAAAGCAATAATTGACTTTGAAATACAATATAAAGAAAATGAAACTGGACATGCATTGGTAAGTTTGTTTGTTTGTTTGTTTGTTGTTTTTCGAGATAGTATTTCTTTAGGTATCCTTAGCTGTACTAGAACTAGCTCTACATACCAGGTTGGCCAACAAACTTACAAGAGATCTGTCTACTCCTGAATGCTGAGATTAAAGGCGTATGCCACCACTGTCCAGTTACACTCCTTTTTGTTTATTACTGGGTAATTTATATGTTTTTCTGGAAGAAGTGCACAGGCTATTCTCAAGCTCATGAGCCTCATGCCTCCAAAGGCATTTCAAATTTCTATTCCATACTCAGCATATTCAACTAAACACACCTTCAGGTTATACATGTGTTTTATTATTTCCTCCACTTCTTGGGAAAGATGAAAGTTGAATTTATTGGAGAGAAAAATGGTATTATGTATTATATTAAAAAAATAGCCCCTGAAGAAAAAAGATCCAACTATGGCATTTATAAATGGATGTACAAAGACTAACATGAATAATTAGCATATTTTAATGATAAAAAATAATTTAACATATTAAAAGAGTGGTGAAATAATTCTGGTTTATATATTTAGTGAACTCATCAATAAAATCAAAGATCAATTGATCTTATTGTTGAAGAAATGAAATATAAGAGACAGTAAGTAGATTACTAAAATACAAAAATAAGATGTGAACAACAGTAAAAAAGATTACCCTAAGCTAAGGAAATAACTCAATATATAAAGTGCTTATTATATAAACAGAAGGATCTGGGTCTCCAAACACCCACAACCCACCCCCACAATCACACACACACACACACACACACACACACACACACACACAAATTTGCGCGCACACAAATTTCTCTCAAAAATTCTAAAATCTGCATTACACATGTCAAATCAAGGTCAAAACTATATCAAGACAATACAAATTCTCTTGGGCATCTCCTACTATCATTTTCTTTAGTGTAACTGAAAGAATATCTTGCTAATAAACAGTGTTCTTTATAAGCTAAACTGAAACACCCCACAAAGAATAATATTTTGGCTCAGCCAAAATCTAGCTGTCCAGAGACTAAAGGAATGAGTAAGAAGTGGAGTGCAYGCTCTCAGTATTCAAGACCCTGGTAGAAAAGCTCTCATGGAAAGCACACAGACAGGGGTACACACAATGCACATGAGGTGTCAAGATACACACGAGCAGATTCCACATAGATTACTGACTGCCTTGCTTTATACAGGAAATAGAAACCTTTAAAGATTACCTGCATTGCACTCTTCCCCAGCTTCACCACCTCAAATAAGGTGACAGGATCCCCGTCGCCGTTCTGTTGTGGGTGCCCATTGGCTCGTCCACGACCTGCTCCTCTAATTCCAGCTTCAATTCTGCTCTTTTCTCCTGGAGATTTTCGAGGTTTCTTATTTGTTGACTGAATAAAAAGATAAAAAAAAATTTACACTAAATGCAAACCTTCTTGTTTTATATAAACAATCTTAAATTGTTTGATCCAATGAAGGTGGTTTGGTCAAAGATCAATCAATAAACAAAAACAATTTAAAAATTTCAATGACCAAAAAATTACAATAAAAACATCAAAATTGAAGAGATATTAAAATAAAATTTTGGATCTGAATAGATTTTCTATATAACAATGTTTAATGATTTAACTATGTCTACATTTGACATTACCAAATTTATATCTTCCTCAATATACTCTCCTGCACTTCGAGTTCACTAAAACACTCCTAGGAAATTTGGTATTTCCAATTTTGTTGATGAATTACTCAAAAACAAACTAAAAAAAAAAACCTTATTCTTTCAACAAATACTGTAAGTGGGCACTCTTGGAGCTGTTCAAGATACCGGGGATACAAAAAAGTCAAAACAGTTCTATTTCTGTTATCAAATTATCACTAAATTATCAAATTATCACTACCCTCCTGGCACAGTTATTTCCCTCTTTTGGTTTTCCCAGATATTATCTCATTTAGCACAAGCTAGCCTCAAACTCACTATGTGACTGAAAAAACAAAAACAAAAACAGTACAAAACAAAAGAAACAAACCAACAACAAAAAGCTCTGGACTCYGGCTCCTTCCGTCTCACAGGTGCTGGTATTATAGGCATTCACCATTACGTTGCTTCTGCAGTGCACTGACAGAACCCAGAGCTTTGTGTGTGCTAGGCAGTCTCCCAATTGAGATGCATCCCACAGCCTATTAAGTTTTCAACATTGATACTAGGTACTGTATCATAAAGCCAGAGAAAATCAGAAATTTTTCTGTCGTTACTTTATCCAAATCCAGAAATGTTTATTCATTTATACATCAACAAGCTAAATGGCTATTGTTTCACCAAATTAGCCAACATCAACCAAATTAGCCAACATCAATTTTGCTAAATGAATATTAAGAGGCATTATCTACTTACTACCAGCTACTGCCCCCAGTTATTTTTCTGTTTTGTTTTTCCCATGCGCGTTCTTATATGATCTAGGCTAATTTCAAATCCACTATGTGGTTAAAGAGTTCTCTAAAACTTTAAAATGTCACACAGTTTTTTTTGTAGCTTTCCTCTCAGATATATTATCCCTTTCTATACCATATTCATTGCCAGTAGATGTGTTAATCAAGTCTAGGTTTGTCATTTTTCTTTTCAATAATTATACTTTTCTGACTAATTTATTTTCACTAAAGCCCTGTATCAATTACCAATTTCCTGTCTTGTGTCTCTAAATCTATACTTATTTGTCTTCCTTTATGATGCTGGAGCAGACCGCTGTAAACACATTCTATTGCTATGTGCTGCATAACTGGCCTTTATAAACAGAGGGCACTGTAGGAACATTATACATCATAGCTGGGGAAGGGGTAGGAAGGGACCTCTACAAAATTTGAGTTCTGTCAACATGACACAGTTTTAGTCATCCTAGCACTATCACAGTCACCAGCTTCCATTCTTTTTTCTTTAATATTTTCTTACTTGCTCATTTTAAATCCCACTCCCTGCCCCCACTCCCGGGCACCTCCTCCCACAATCCTTTCCCCCATTCTATTCTCCTCTGAGCAGGTGGGCACTCTGCCCCGACCTTGGACACTTCAAATCTCTGCAAGGCTAGGCACTTCCTCTCCCACTGAGGGGAGGCAGCCCAGCTAGTAGAACATGTCTCATGTACAGGCAACAGCTTTTAGGATAGCCCCCATTCCAGTTGTTCAGGACCCAGATGAAGGTCACGCTGAACATCTGCTACTTATGAGCAGAAGGCTTAAGTCCAGCAGCTGACTCAGACAAATAAAGACACCCACAGCCTTACAATGGACGGGGCCTAGGGATTCATGAAAGAATAGGAAGGATTTCCGGCCTCAAAGGGGATAGGAATTCCACAGGAATTCCACAGGAAGACACTTGGGGCTCTGAGAATCTGAACCACCAACCAAAGATCATACAAAGGCTGCAGCACCCATTCTTAAGAAGCAGTAAGTAATTTCTTGTTATCTTTCCAGAGACATTTAAGATACATAGAAACAGGATTTCTGTTAATTTTGTTACATATGTAGACATCTGGAACATTCTATTTCTACTATTAATATATTTCATAAACCATCTATAGAAATATCTAAAAATATCTTGATTTATTTCATTAAAGTTGTTCCATGCCAGTGCATAAATTTTAGCCATTAACTTGTTGATAGACAGTTCTTTTACCTTTTCTTTTTATGTCAGGTGAGGAAGAGGGGTGGCCAAGAAGGCTATACCGCCTCTAAGGATGTAGAGGCAGTTAATTAGAGATTGCTGGGTGAGAAGATTTATATGCTTCCACACCCTCATATCCTGCACCTTTCTCTCTGGGTACATTCGAGGCAGTTAATAGTTGCTGGGAGAGTGGGAGACTTTTTAGTAGTTTAGTTGCTCATAAGTTACATATACCTAAAGTTGTCAAAAAACTCTAAATAAATGTGCTGATATTCTAAGCTAGATGAGTAGGATTTTACATTTGACGACCTATCTGTAGTAAATAGATGCTTCATACCCCCAAAAAGATTCACATACCAAAGTTTAAGAAATATACGTTCACTGTAAGACAATATAACCAAATATTCATAAACTGAACAGATTAAATTAAAATCAAGGAGATTCTAACTAATGTCCTTGGCTTATCTTTTTTTAAACATTCCAAAATAACAATTCACCCAGGCTGAATAAAGACATGTTGCAGAATAAAAGAAAGAAAAGAAARAAACAAAGCACATAACCAAGTCGAATACTTAGCATTTGGTTGGCCCCAAAACTGAAAAATAAAACAATTGGAAAATTTTGAGAATACCTAAATAGAAAATGGTTACAATTTTAAATTTCCTGGTTTTTATATCTATATAATACTTAGTATAATGCCCTTGTTACTAAAAAAAAAAAAATATGCATTTACATGTGTAGAGCTCACTTGTCACCCATAGAATAATAAAGGGTAGTGGAGAGTCCTGAAAACTGGAAATATCTATAACTATAATAGCACTAAACAAAGGAGAAGTGTATAGTGACCTTAAAATGGACAATATTCTATTAAACATAATTATGAAGAAAAATAACAAATTAGACTGTAAAATTTAGAATTTTTTTAACTCAATATAGGAAAACAACTGCTGAACATACAAAATACGGCTCTTTCTCGAATCAAAATGTTTAGATCATAAACCAGCTGAACACAAAGTAGTGACTCTTCACAGTTCTCTGTCATTTTACAAATACCATTGAGCTTCGATTTCTACACTTTAATGGTAAGTTTTGGTAATTAGTAGTAAAAGTCCAGCTTTGTGCTTTTTTTTTTTTTTGTACCAGTTGAGATATTCTATATTTCTCTACAGTTTTTTTACAAACACATTGCTGAATGATTTTGAAAGAAAACATATATATTTCAGGGGGAAAAGGCTGACAAATTAAAAATAAATTTAAAACTTCTGAAATGTATTAAGTATAGTTTGTCATCAAAGAAATACAAATAAAAGCAAAATGAAATACCAGCTCAAAAAGCAGGAAGACCAAAGTGTGGATACTCCTGTCCTTCTCAGAAGGGGAAACAAAATATCTCTTAGGAGGAGATACAGAGACAAAGTGTGGAGCAGAGACTGAAGGGAAAGCCATTCAGAGACTGCCCCACCTTGGGATCCATCCCATATACAGTTACCAAATCCAGAAACTATTGTGGATACCAACAAGTGCTTGCTGACAGAAGCCTGATATAGCTGTCACCTGAGAAAATCTGCCAGTACCTGACAAATAGAGGTGGATGTTATCATTCAACCATTGAACTGTGTCCCCAATGGAGGAGGTAGAAAAAAGACCCAAGGAGCTGAAGGGGTTTGCAGTACCATAGGAGGAACAACAATATGAACCAACCAGTAGACCCAGAGCTCCCAGGGTCTAACCACCAACCAAAGAGTACATATAGAGGGACCCATGTCTCCAGCTGCATATGTAGCAGAGGATTGCCTTGTCGGACATCAATGAAAGGAGAGGCCCTTGGTCCTGAGAAGGCTCGATGCCCCAGTGTAGGGGAATTCCAGGACAGGGAAGCAGGAGTGGGTGGGTTGGTGAGTGGGGGAGGGGGATGGGAGAGGGGTTTTTCAGAGGGGAACCAAGGAAAAGAGGTAACATTTGAAATGCAAAAAATAAGTAAATAAATGAATAAATAAGAAATATATCAACAAATATATTTTGTCAAAAATGAAGTAGCCTATAAGAAAAAGCTCATCTATTTATAAATTTTATGGTCCAAGCATAATTGCAGTTAATTTATGTTCATGGTTTGTTAGTTTGTTTATTCAGAAAAGTATTCAGAAAAAGTATACAGAAAAGATTAAAAACACTGCCACTTAACACTATCTTCTGAGAATATGAGTCTTCAGAGCGGCTCTTCTACTACAAGAGAACCTCATCAAGGTCAAAAGTTTTTATATAGAAGGAGTTGCTGGGGCGGCACATTAGACCCTTACCTGAAAAATCCCTCCTTCTTAATGCYACCCTTGCCCCTGAATTATACGTAATTCTACATGGTCTCAGTAAGGTGCTAAACACATAGAAGATACCAAGTTGACTAAAGTTCACAAAGTTCTCCAACCATGCAGCTTTGGGGACTAGTTATCCATGCTAGTAAGAGACTGTTTGCTGATACAAACTTACAGTCAAGGCTCCTTAAGTGAGCCCAATATACTCAATGGTTTGCCAAAGAGTAGAATTGTTTCTCTGGTCTATCACTGGTTCTCTAGCTGGTGAGAGTAGTAGTTAACACAACAAGCAGCCTTCTCCAGAATCAAACCTTATGGTTCCTATCAATCCTAGGAAATGATAATTCTAGGTTCTACTTTTCTAACGTATTATATGAAAACACTGTCTACGTTCTCACAACAGCATTATGAAGATGATATAAGTAGGTTTGATACAAAATGCATGCTCATTACAAGGAGGCTATTAGATATCTTTTACAGTGTTCTAGGCACTGCAAGGATAATGTAATGCTAAAAATGACAGTACTACTTCTTGTGAACTTTCAATTTCAATGCAGATCAGGCTGCTTGACTTTTGATGGGGAAATAATTTTCCACAGGAACTGCATCTAGTGAAAAGAATAGTTCACTACTTTAATGCTTTAAAAGGTGTCAAATATTTCATATTTGTTTTCAGACAAAAGTGTACTACAGAGACTTTTTGCCAATTTATTCCCAAATTTCATATAGAAGTTTTAATATTGAAACAAATCTAAAGTTTATATAAAAGCTGAAATACTATAAGAACTACTACATATACTGTATTAAAATTTTCTAGGTTTCCATAGTCATTTGCTTACTTGCTTGTCCTCTATCATCCTCTATATATCATGTACAACTATCAAACTAGGTAGTTAGAATTAAATTCTTCTATCTAATCCACAGATTCCAGAAAAGTTACTACAATTATAACTATTGGGAAGGGCACATGGGTCTTTATGTTCACAGATATACCCCAGATATAAGGGAACCTAGAATACAGGGTTGTTCCTTCAAGAAAAGGAAGGCAAAACCTGTTTTCTGTCCAGAGGCCTAAAGCACAAGTACTTTCTAGCCTGATGACCCTTATGCAGTCTGGCACCAGTGACAGACTGCATAAGGGTCATCACTCTCAGATGGGTCATCATAATGGGTCAGACTCCTCCAGACCAATTCTCATAAACTTGTTTCTCTCAACCTAAAGATTAAGGAACTTTATTGAAGGTATGACATGTAGTTTACAAAGAGTCTCAATGAAGTCATGTGTGATCTTTATTTAACTTACTTTGTTCCTCAARGAGATTTAGGAATACTTTGTTCTGTGTTTGGGATTGAGTTGATCATCACAAGAACAGTTTTCACCAATCTGTGCTCTGTTTAAATGAGGCTAAAGAAAACCAATACCATTCTGATTCCTGAAGTTTGACCTAACACTGGCTACTGAGTTGAGTTGAGTTGTGTTGTGCCAAACTGCCTGCATGCCTCCTGCAGCAAGCCTGTGCAGGCCACAGAGACAGACCAACACACAGGCAATAGTAAACGACCCAAACATAGGTCAAGTATATTTAGTTGCCTCTTTCCTTCAATCTGGAATAATATCTCAATATCTTTTAACTTAATGGAACACATAAATGAACMCAAAGCCCTGGGAGCTAGAGTTGGACACTGTTCAAAGTGTTGTTTAAACTTTTATGATTAATAATAAGCTCTTAGTATATTTCTTTTCACATGTGAGCCATGACACACATGTATGTGTGCATGCATGTACACACTGACACACAAATACACATTAAGTAAATAAATGTAAAGTTTAAAAAAGTTAACTTTTGAAGACAAGAGTCTTTCTACATAGCCCTGCTGTCCTGGAACTCACTCTATAGACTAGACCAGGCTAGCCTTGAATTCACAAAACTCTGCCTGCCTCTCCCTCCCAAGTGCTAGTATTAAAGCTGACTGGCTAACCAAAAAAAAAAAAAAAAAAAGTGTGAATGTTTATTTGTGTGAGTGTATGGCTATATAAAACATGTGTGTGCACACACATCCACAGTGCACTGTGCAGGCCATCGCTTCGTTGCCACTACACTATGTACCCCAGGATGGCTGTTTAAATATGTTTTTACCATGTGACCATTGCTAAATACATACACAGGAGACGTGAAGGCACATGGTTACACAAGAGGTCTCATGGATGTTCATAGAAGCCTTATTTGTAAACTAGTCAATCATTTGAAGCAACCCAAATATCCATTGTCAGGTGATAAATAAATTACAGCACAGCCATCTAATAAGGTATTATTCAGCAATAAAAAGAAATAAAGTGCTGATACATGGATCGGTACTGGATAGATGACCCTTGAAAACATTGTTACGTATTTGGAAGAAAGCAAACACAAAAGACCTGTTATATCACTCCACTTATATGAGATGTCAGGACYGATCAAAGTGTTGTTTAAATTTTTATGATTAATAGTAAGCTCTTAGTATATTCCCTCTGACATAAATTTTCCTATAAATAAGCATAATATAGGGATGGGAGTATTGATCCCCCTAAATAAAAGCTATTGGACTCTTCTAAGGTGAGCTGGCTGACTGAACAAAAGAATGYCAAATAGCCAGCCAAACTCCTTTCTGCTTTTAAGAAGCAATGAATAACTGTAGCACCAACACAGTTCCTAAAGCAGTAGTTCTCATCCTTCCTCAATGCTGTGACCTTTTCATACAGTGATGACTTCCACCCATAAAATTAATTTCATTGCTACCTCATCTCATAACTGTAATTTTCCTACTGTAACAAACTATATTATATATATTTTCTGTAATGCAATATAAATATTTTCTGATGATTTACAGTATATTGTGGATTCAGTCCCCAAAGGGTTCTCAAGTTTACATGGGCCTCTCTAGCATCACAGGTCACATAAACCTCTACATGATACTACAGCCTTTTCCATTCTAGCCAGAGGTGCGGTACTTTCCCTGGTGTCCTAACAGAGAGCATTGTGACATGTACAAAAGGGAGCAGTACCCTAAGAGGTTTAAAATCAATCGTTTAGTTATATGAAAGCCCACTGTGGTTATTGTAAATTTTCAATTTCTGACTATACACGCAGACTATGCAACATATCTGATGAGCTAGATGGGAGACACATTATTTTGCTGTCTCTTCCTAGGGAGGGAGGGA
>BDUI01000189.1:292871-303079 GCA_002335545.1 Apodemus speciosus
AGAGAGAGAGAGAGAGAGAGAGAGAGAGAGAGAGAGAGAGAGAGAGAGACTTCTCAGTTTGTCTTACTAACTCTAGGTAATAACAGGTCAAGAAAAGCAGTAGTAACCACAGAATAGACTGTTGTGACAAATACAAAAGGCTGAGACATGACACCCAAGGAAAAAACAAAAGCAGAACTTCAGAAAGCACATGACAATGGACATCCAGGGACACTCTCGTGTCTTGTTAGTGGAAGAGTAGGTGCAAGTTCTTGACCGTGGCAGAGGTACAGTCTGGAGAGTGGTAACAGAGCTGCAGCAGCGAATAGTGACAAAGCAAACAGCAGCTGCTGTGACAATGACAACAGTCCTTACCAATAAGGTCTGCTAGCTGATTTTACAAGGTTACTCATTAAAATTTTGTAATTTAAAATGTATTCTTGCAAAAAAAATAAATATATAAATAGCTCCTTACCCAAATATGAGACTACCTGGAATAGTGAGTTCTTCCCTACAGTTGACAGTTGAAATTCCTCAACAGCATTTTAAAAAAAAAAAAAAAAATGTGTTTTAATTATTTAATGTGTCTGTGTGAAGTACATATAGAGGACAGAGGGCAACTTGCTGGAGTAGTTCCCTCTTATTACTTTGTAGATCCCAGATTTTGAACTCATGATCTCAGGCTTGGCCATAGCAAATGCTTTTACACCTACTGGGCCATCTCACCATCCCATTCACAATAAATTATAATAAAAAGTTTTGACAAATTTAAATTCTTCTTTATGGGAATTTTCTTTAAAAAACATACACATAGACAAATGGGCAAATTAAAAATATCTATATGTTATCTTTCTTTACTCAAATGAYTTTGCAAATGTATTAAGAAAGGTAAAATACAATGAAAAACAAACATTTTTACTGCTATTTTAGAATTTAAAGTCAACTCCTAAAAATTTAGAGTACAGAAACATTTCTGTACCATTTCAGTTGCTGATGTTATTTGAAGGACACAATATACTGAATATAAGTTATTAGACAGCAGATTTTCTTATTCACTGAATATATTTTTATTCGCCAGTTATCAATATTATGTATCAAAGAAGTAAAAAACATTGATCAACCACAAATGGTAGTAAACGACATTATTTAAGATGTGCTTTTTCAATATCCTATTATGTTTTTGCTAATCTCAACAGTTTCAAGTATATACACAGAAGGAGAAAAAGAAAACTGGATAAAAATGGAGAAGAACCTGAGGGAAAAGAGTTCCAGTGACAGGCCCAATTGGGATCCAGCTCAAAGGGGAGGCTCCAAGGCCTGGCCCTATTACTGATGCTATGGTGTGCTTACAAACAAGAGTTTATCATGGCTTCCCTCTGAGATGACCAACAAGCAGTTGAAACAGTCAGATGCAGAAACTTACACCCAACAAATGGACCAAGCCAGGGACCCCTGTGGTTGAATTAGGGAAAAGCTGGAAGAAGCTGAGGAGGAGGACGACCACATAGGAAGACCAGCAGTCTCGACTAACCTGGACCCCCGAGTTCTCTCAGACACTGAGCCACCAACCAGGCAGCATACACCAGTTGATATGAGGCCCTGACACATTAAAGCAGAGGACTGCCTGGTCTGGCCTCAATGAGAGTAGACCCACCTAACCCAGGGAGTGGGGAGGTGTGGTGGGTTGGGAACATCCTCTTGAGAAGGAGGTATTGGATGAAGAACAGTCAGAGGGCGGGCTAGAAGGGAGTTAATGACTGAACTATAAAAACAGATTAAAAAATAATAATAAAAACTTATTTGGTCTATACTGAAATAAGTAAAAGTAACTAATCTCTTTTCCATAGCAAAACCATGTAAATTCATATAGAGAAAATCAAAGAACTATAACACAATGTTGGATTTCTTAAAGATAGATATGCTTCATGAACAGATGAAAAAGTTAAGAAGAAATGGATGAAGAGACTATAAAAATTAAAAGATATGAAAAAATGGTAAAAAAAAAAAAATAGAATCTTTGTATATGTTGAAAATATACACACTACAATTTAAAAAAAAAAACTAGAGTTGCTTTGATCATGGTACCTGTTCACAGCAGTAAAACCCTAGTTAGACACTGGTTCAGTAAATATATTTAAATAAGAATTGCTCAGACATCTGAAGATGAATCTGTAGTCTTCCCAAGGAATAGCTGGGGTTTATTTTCCTAAGACATCTTAATTAGGGTTTCTACTGCTGTGACAAAACAACATGAACAAAAGGCAAGTTAGGGAGGAAATCATTTATTTGGCTTACACTTCTACACCACTGTTCATCTGAAGGAAGTCAGAACAGGAACCCACACAGGGCAGGGACCTGGAGTAAGGAGCGGATGCAGAGGCCATGGAGGGGTGCTGCTTACTGGCTTGTTCATCATGCCTTGTTCAGCCTATTTTCTTATAAAACACGAGACCACCTACCATCGCAGGGATGGAACCACCTACAATGGGCTGAGCCCTTCCCAGCTGATCACTAAATGAGAAAATTCCTTACAGCTGGATCCTATGAAGATATTTTCTCAACTGAAGCACCTTACTGTCTGATGACATTAACTTGTGTCAAGTTAGCAAAAAAACATACAGTACATTCATCTGAGAAATGTCAGTCTAAGTCCTAAGACTGCATATGAATCATCAAGAGAGTGAGGGTTGTAATCAGATATGATAGTGTATCAGTTAAATCACCAAGTTATAATCATTATACCATATCATGTGTCTGTTACAAGATTATATCATTTTGTTGGATTTCAGATACCACACAAGAATGTGGCAGCCATGGCTTGAGAAASCCTACTGGTATCATTTTCCAAAATCATATTCTTGTGTGTCTTAAACACATGAAAAATACAGTTATTTCAAATCTTTTTAACTTTCATCATTATTATGTTAATTATAGTGACCTTTGCTTTTGATACTGTTTATTAGAACTAGAAGACTACAAGATAACAAAGTTGATATATCCATCTGTACCCTGACATCACTTTTTAATCTTCTCTTTAAAAAGTACTTATTTCCTGAAATGCAGTAATACTGAAATTAAGGTAGTTAACAACAACCCTACACAAATTTAAGAGGCATAAGTCACTTATTTAAGATCAAAAGAATTTTTTACCCCATCTTTATAAATGGCACAGGGTTGAGGATTCTCCCCCCCCCCCTTTTAAGACAAAGTTTCACTGTGCAGCTGTGGCTGGTCTAGAACTCACTATATAAACCAGACTGGACTTAAACTCTGAGATCTGCCACTTGAGTGCTTAGATTAAAGGCATATATCATCTCATCAAATTAAAAGTTCTAAATAATTGAGTATATTAAAATATGTCAAAACCTGGAAAGTCAAAAAGGCAAGCCTTTTGCACCAAAGAGTTTAATCAAGTTTGGATGCAAAGAATACATTCTTGAGGAAGTTAAAAAGTACTGCTGAAGCAAACAAGCAAATGAAAAAAGCAAAATGTCATTAATGATGATATGGAGAAAGTTAGAGTGGCTGAAATAACTAAAGCAGCTGCAACAGTATATTGAGACAAAACCTAACCCTTAATAAGGCCCCCAACACTCTTCAAATGCAAAAGGAGTAAGGAGCAGTAAAACAATTTGAATCTAACAAGGACTGGTTAGGGAGGCTTAAGGAAAAAGGTGAGTAGACTATGTGAGCATGGAGGCCTGAGATTTCAGGAATCATGCTAATAACACGAACATAACTCTCCTCTGAGACTCAGGGGCAACCCAATTCCAGTCAGCATGCTCCAGCCTTCTTATCAACTACATTTCTGTAAAGCAGAAATCCCCTTTCATGTGGCTAATAACAGTTTCAATTGCCAAAAGTTAATTTCCTAAAATCAGTACTACTCATACCATTCCTGCACGTTCTCGTTTAACCAGTAACAAGACCTAGCTGAAATGGGACTCAGACCCAACCTGTAAAAGATGTTCGTTCTTTCACCTTCTCAGATGACAGCTTACTCATGTTTATTTTGAAATGAACCTGCTCCTACCAAACAGCCACTTTTTTTTTTCTATCTTAAAATCCCAAATTCCACCTCTACTTTATTCAAAAAGGTCTCTCTCAATCAAACAGACATTGCAGTGGTAGCTATTGCCAAATTATGGCTGGGGATACCCTATCTCTGACTTCTGGAACTAAAATTACAAGCAGGCCACCAAGCTCACCTGACAGTTCTAGTATATTGAGAATCTAAGCCCCAGTCTTCAACCTTGTGTGTCAACTGCTTTAACCACTGAACCATCCTCCAGTCAGTAAATGGCACTGTATTGTTGATTAAACAGTCTCACATAGGAGTAGGATGCCATCTAGAACTTTCAAAGCTAGAGGTGATGTCTGCATCCAAAGGTTACAGACAAAAATGACTGTCATATTAAGGGCAGACACAAATCATAACTTTAAGCAGAAGTCCATGCTTAATTCCCATTCTGAAAATCATGAGGCCCCTCAGAATTATACTAAATCAACTCTGACTGTGATGTATAAACARAGCAATGCCTGAATGACAAGCATGCCTGTGTACAATCTAGATTACTGTCTAAGTTTACTGCAGAGAACAGACACGATGACCAAGGCAAGTCTCTTTTCTCCCCCAATGCAAGTCTTATAAAGGACAACATTTAATTGGGGCTGGCTTACAGGTTCAGAGATTCAGTCCCGTATCATCAAAGTGGGGACATGACAGCATCCAGGCAGGCATGGTGCAAGGGAAGCTGAGAGTTCTACATCTTCATCTGAAGGCTGCTAGTAGAAGACTACTAACTTCCAGGCAGCTAGGGTGAGGGTCTTAAGCCCATACCCAGTGACACACCTACTCCAACAAGGCCACACCTCCTAAAAGTGCCACTCCCTGGGCCAAGCATATACAAACCATCACATTTACTGAGTATTTCATATCCACAGTTCAGATCTACAGTTCAGCARGCAGTGAAACATCCCTTTCAAAATTACTGCCAGTAGCTGACAACTACCTGTTCATCTTAGAGCCATGACAGAGAAGTATAACGAGATTAATTTCATGACTGATAAAGTAACACTCATTCAGCAACCTAGGAGTCAGAAAATATTTTAGCTTTACAACCTTGTAATTAAAGAAATAATGAGGCAAAACTACCACAGACAGTAATCCTGCTAACAGATCTAGACAAAGTAAACTGAAAACCTTCACTTTGCAAGGAACATTTGTCATTTATGTAAGGAGATCAAAATACCAGGATTAGCCTAAGTCTTAAATTAGGTAAAGCCAGTTTTCAATAATGACTCTGAGAGCCTAAAGACTACAATGGGGAAAATATCACATATGAGGCAAAACTAAAAAAAAAGAACTAAAATTACAAAAAGGGCATATGTGGTATAAACCACTGGCAAAGTCTCAAAGTTTGAATTACTATAATTCCACAGTACAACATGAATGGATGACGGCTTGCATCTTAAAGATAAGCAAAGAAAGATGTTTCTAGAGATGGAATCAACTCCCATTAGAGTTGCTAAAAACAGTGAAGGCACATGCAAGAACAAGCTTGATAACCTGAATATAATCCTCAGAACACACATAAAGGTGGAAGATAACTGACTCCATCAAGATTTTCTTCTAATTTCCAACGTGTCAATTTCATGCACATGCACATATGCAAACACAAACACATAGCTATGAACAAAGAACTCTTAATTTAGAAGAAAATAATGATAAATTGGGCATTAAAAATAGGAAGTCATTCAGAAAATAGTTGACCAAGAAAATTACTTAAACCATTCACATAATTGGCAGCTGATACCTTAGTCAGTAGCCAGAAACATAGAACCAAATACCTCCTTAATCAAAAACATAATCACCAAAGATTCAAGTGACAATTTGCATTCTATAAAATGATTTCTTCAGGTAAGAACATAGATATAGTAGTGGGAACATAATCTTTAAAGATACCAAGAAAAAAACTTGTTTCCACTTGAGTGGAAGATTTACTTTATTGCAAGCATTATAACAGAACCCATAATAACTGTTACTATGGCTAAATTATTAGCACGAACATAAAACAAAACTTAAGTACGACAATTGCAAGCTAAGATTATTCTAGTAAAATAATAATTTAGAAAAAACAGCATATTATACAGATTATGATATGCTTCCTAAAACGACAATTAGGAATTTGTTGGGGGGGGGGGCTGGAGAGATAGCTAAGTGGTTAACACCACTGGCTAGTCTTCGAAAGGACCCAGGTTCAATTCCCAGCACCCACATGGTGGCTCACACCTGTCTGTAACTCCAGTTCTAGAGAATTTGACACCCTCATACATAGAATACAAGTCGGCAGAATAAGAATATGTATAAAATAAAAATGAGAAAAATGTGTTGGGAAAAAAGAATTTGTTAACAGTATTACTCATAACAAAAAGTACTGGCACTGTCTGCTTTCAAAAACTCAGATAAATTCCTTGAAACATACAATGTACCAAGATCAAATCACAGAGAAATAAAAAACTTCAATGAACTAGTATCAAGTAATATGATATGTAATGGCGGCACAAGCAAAAACTGGAGTACTGTAGAGATGGAAGCGGCAAGATCACGAGTTAAAATCATCCTCACTTATAGGTAAAGGTCAGCCTGGGCTACATTGAGAACCCAGTAGGGTTCTCAAAGAAGTAGGGTAGCAAAATAATAAGTAAATAAATGTATTATGTCGTGCGTGCATGTGGTGCACACTTTTAATCCCAGCAATCAGGAGGCAGAGGCAGGTGAATCTGAGTTCAAGGCCAGCCGGATCTACAGAGCAAGTTCCAGGATGGCCAGAACTACACAGAGAAACCCTGTCTGCCCAAAAAAAAAAAAAAAAAAAGTAAACAAATAAATGTCAAGGGAGCTAGAGRGGGRGGAGAGGGGGAGGGAGGGAGATAGGGACGGAGGGGGAGGGAGGGAGGGAGAGAAGGAGATAGGGAAGGAGGAGAGGGGGAAGGAGAGAAAAAGGGAGGGGAAGAAGGGAGGGAGGGAGGGAGGGAGGAGACAAACCCAAATAATTAAACTAAGTCAAAAATAAGAAAAATCTTTCAAAAAAGAAAAACCACATGGTTTTACAAATCCAACCAAATAGAAAAAAGAATACTTCAAAGAATCAATCAAGATATAAGGTATGCAATAAACTTGACACATGACAATAAGAAAACTAAGGGCAAAAAAAGAAGGATCACTTTAATAGATATAAATCATTTGACATGATTCTAAGTTTCGTGAAACTAATTCCCAACAAATTACTTACAAAAGAAATGTGCTTCAGTATAAATAAAACCATATGAGACAAACCCACTTACTTCGTGGAAAACCCACATATTGAATGAAAAAAAAATGAAAAGCTTTCTATAAATATAGAGTAAGACAAATATGGCAACTTTTCACCGGGTTTGTTCAATATAATACAACACATCCTAGTCAAAGCAATCAAGGTGAAATAAAAATGATCTAATTAAAACTCAGGAAAGTGACAGTACATTGAAAATACAAATCAACATACAAGATTAGAACTAAAAGAGAAATTAGCATACAAACTCCAGCAATAGTCACATATACCAAGAAAGAATGGTGTGAGGGGAGGAAAAAGCAGGCAGTCAGGTGTGTTGTTACATGGTTATTATTCCAGTACTTGGAAGGCAGAGGGAGAAAAAGCCTATGTTTTATGTGACTGTCTCAAAAACATAAAAAAGGGAGCTGGAAAAACAGCCTCACAGGTAAGACACCTGTCACAGAAACAAAAGGAGAGAGTAGATACCCAGCACTCTATATAAAAGTTATGTATAATGGCACAAGGGCATGCAACCCCTGTGAGAGGAAGGTAAATAAAGACAGAACACTAGAGCTCACTGGCCAACCAACTTAGCTGAATTATTGAGCTTCATGGATCAGTGAGAGACCCTCTATCAAAACACAAAAAGGGGAAGCCAAGCACTGTAGCACACAACTTCAATTTTAGAACTTGGGAGGCAGAAGCAGGAAGATCTCTGAGATGAAGGCCAGAATGGGTTACAAAATGAGTTCCTGGACCCCCAGGGATACACTAAGAAATCCTGTCTTGAAAGACCAAAGAGGGGAAATAAAAATAGGAAACTACAAAGGAAAGATATCCAACATCAAAGGCATTGGCACAGGAGAAAACTTCCTGAACAGATCACCAATGGCTCAGGCTCTACGATCAACAATTTATAAACGGAACCTCAAGAAACTGAAAAGCTTCTGTAAGGCAAAGGACACTGTCAATAGGACAAAACAGAAATTTACAGACTAGGAAAAGATCTTCACTAACCCTACATCTGATAGAGGGCGAATAACCAAAATATACAAAGAACTCAAGAAGTTAGTCTACAAAAAACCAAATAACTCCATTTCAAAATGGGGTAGAGAGCTAAACAGAGAGTTGTCAGCAGAGGAATCTCAAATGGCCAAGAAGCACTTAAAGAAATGATCAACACCCTTAGTCATCAGGAAAAGGCAAATCAAATTAACCCTGAGATTCCACCTTACACCAATCAGAATGGCTAAGATCAAAAATTCAAGTGATAGAGCATGCTGGTGAGGATATGGAGAAAGAGGAACACTCCTCCATTGCTGGTGGGATTGCAAATGGGTACAGGCCCTCTAGAAATCAATCCGGCAGTTCCTCAGAAAATTGGAAATCATACACCTGAAGACCCAGCTATACCATTCCTGGGTATGTACCCAAAAGATGTCCCACCATACCACAAGGACATGTGTTCCACTATGTTCATAACAGCCTCATTTGTGATACTTATAAGCTGGAAACAACTCAGATGTACCTCAAGCAAAGAATGCATACAGAAAATGTGGTTCATTTACATAAAGGAATATGATTCAGCTATTAAAAACGAGGACATCATGAATTTTGCAGGCAAATGGATGGAACTAGAAAATATCATCCTGAGTAAGGTAACCCAGACCCAAAAGGACACGCATGCTATGTTCTCACTGATTAGTGGATATTACATAAAATGTACAGAATACCTATGACAAAACTCACAAACTGTAGGAAGCTTAACAAGAAGGAAGGCCCAAGTATGGATACTTCAACCCTACTTAGAAGGGGGAACAAAATAATCACAAGAGGCAGAAGGAGGGAGGGAAGTAGGTGGGAGAAGTGGGGCACAAGGGAAAAGAGGACAGGATAAGGTATGGGAGGAGACAGGAGGGAAGCCCAGAGGGCCAGGAGAATGAATGGAAATATGCAACACGGGCAGGGGAACCTCTAGAAAGTCCCAGAGACCTAGAATATGAGAGGCTTCCATAACTCAATGGGGATGAACTTAGTTGAAATGCTCAACAGTGAGGATGGAACCTGAAGAGACCACCTCCAGTAGCTAGACATGGCCCCAAGTAGAGGCATGGTGCCACCCATTCATCTTCAAACTTTTTGACCCAGAATTGTTCCTGTCTAAAAAAAAATGCAGGGACAAAAATGGAGCAGAGACTGAAGGAAAGGCTATCAAGTTACTAGCCCAACTTGGAATCCATCCCATGAACTAACACCGAACCCTGAAACTATTACTGAGGCCATGTTGTCTTCTGGGAGGCTCTACCAGAAGATGGCTGAGACAGAGGCAGATACTTACAGCCACCCATTGCAGTGAGGTTGGGGACTCCTCTAGAAGACTTAGGGGAAGAACTGAAGGAGCTAAAGGGGATTGCAACCCCATAGGAAGAACATGAGTATTAACTAACCTGGACCCCTTAGAGTTCCTGGAGACTAAGTCACCAACTAAAGAGTATGCACGAGCTAGTCAGTGGCCACAGGCACATATGTAGCAGAAGATAGTCTTGTCTGATCTCAGTGGGAGAGGGTGCCCTAAATCTTGTAGAAACTTGATGGTGGTAGGGGTGAGGTAGGAGTGAGGGTCAGGAAGAGCATCCTCTCAGAAGCAAAGGGGAAGGGGGAGAAGGTAAAGAACTCGGGAAGTGGGGGAGGGGGGAAGAACAGCATTTGGAATGTAAATAAAATAATTTAAGAAACAAACAAACAAAAAAGCTGGGCGGTAGTGGCACACGTCTTTAATCCCAGCACTTAGGAGGCAGAGGCAGGCAGATTTCTGAGTTTGATGCCGTCCTGGTCTACAGAGTGAGTTCCAGGACAGCCAGGGCTACACAGAGAAACCCTGTCTCGAAAAAACCAAAATAAAATAAAATAAAA
>BDUI01000189.1:365796-376400 GCA_002335545.1 Apodemus speciosus
GCAGAGGCAGGCGGATTTCTGAGTTCGAGGCCAGCCTGGTCTACAGAGTGAGTTCCAGGACAGCCAGGGCAAAACAAAAAAACCCTGCTCAAAAAAAACAAAAAAAAAAAAAAAAAAAGTAAAATTTGAGGCCAGCTGAGACTACATGTTGAGAGTCAGCTTCAAAACAAAAAATATATTTCTTTTTTTTTTTTTTTTTAAGATTTATTTTACGTATGTGAGTACACTGTCGGTGTCTTCAAACACACCAGAAGAGGGCATCAGATCCTATTACAGATGGTTGTGAGCCACCGTGTGGTTGCTGGGAATTGAACTCAGGAACCTGGAAGTGCAGTCAGTGCTCTTAACAGCTGATCCATCTCTCCAGCCCTATATTTCTTAACTTCAACATTAAATAACTTTTGCTGTTAAAGGAGAAAACACACTTAGTGACAGCAGCCATGATCTGAATACTAAGGACAGATAAGAAACCACAAGAAAACTAAAGACTAATACTCCTTAAATATAAAAGCAAAACTCAAGAAAATATAAACAAACCAAGTACACAGGCACATTAAAAAGATTATATGCTGGGCACAGCAACACATTATTATAATCCCAGCACTCAATAAGCAGTGGAAGGAAGACTATTTCAAATTGGAGGCCAAGATAGTCTACATAAATAAAGCAACTTCCACACAAGTCAGCCAGGTTTACAGAATAAATTGTACACCAAGACCAAGTAAGTATCCTAGAAATGCAAAAACAACTCACTGTGAGAGTATCAATATAATGTACCACATTAACAGAATGAAGGGAGATGCCACATGATAAACTGAATAGGCAAACATGAAAAGGCATTTGGGCAAGTTACCATGTTTTTTTGTTTGTTTTGTTTTGTTTTTTTAACAAGGAGGTCCAGAAAGACAACAGTTATAGTTAATGGGTACCTGCCTTTGATCCCAGCACTAGGRAAGAGGCAAGCAGATATCTATGTGAGTTTGAGGCCTGGTCTACATAACAAATTCTAGGCCAGCCACAACAATACAGTTGAGGTCCTATCTCAAAAATAAAACAAAAATATCATATTCAACAGTAAACAACTAACAGCTCTTTTCTAAAATCAACAAAACACAGGCGCTAATTATCAATAATGCTATTTCGCAGCATAGTGGAAATTCTTAAAATACAACTCTGAACAGGAAGATGCTTACTTCTACTTGTTGAAGATAGGATTCCAAAGAATTCACAAAAATAAAGCAAAAAAAATGGCAATGAGTGAATAATAAAATTGGGAATAGCTACAGGATACAAGAACCCCTCCCCCCCCAAAAAACTGTTGAATTTCATTATACAATAAATAATCCCAAAAGTAAATTAAACAATTTCACTTAAAACACCATCCAAAAGTTATAAAGTACTAAAKAGAGAACACAAACATGACTATACCAAGTCTCTGTAACGAAGGTTCAGAGAGCCATACAAAAATGGCTAAAACTTGGAAATCTAAAATTTGACATATTGGCACATGCCTGAAGTTATAGCACTCAAATAGCAAAACAGAATAAGAATTGCAAGTTCAAGGCCAACCTGTATTGCACAGCAAAACCCAGCTAAGGAAAAGTCAAAAGAGTAGGGAGAAGGAAGAAAGAGAGAAGAGAAATGGGGAGAGAGAGAGAAATGGGGGAGGGGTAGAGAAGACCCAATGCCCAACAGTTGATATATAAATTAACTAAATAAAATATTCCTCACAATAAAATATATTGAACCCTATCTCAAAAAAGTAATGAAACAGTATAATATGAATAATCTTCAAATGCTTTAAATGAAAAAGGCTATATTACATGATCTCAATTATTATGAAAAAAGCCAAGCAAATATGTAGGAACAGACTAGTATTTGTTTGGAAGTAGGAACTGAAATTAGAAGTGACTACAGATGAGCCTTTCTTTCGTGGACGATGAAAATTTTCCATTCTAAAATTAGATATGGTGGTGATCATAATTTCCCAAATTATTATACCTAAGAATCACTAAAGTATAAACTTAAAGCAAGATAATTGTACACTAAATAAAGTACACCTTAGTATTTCTCAAAAAGAAAGGCAAGAGGTAAGAAAGGTCAGGACTACCATCTATTTCCAAAGCAAAGATGTACTAGAAGTACTGGGAATAATTTCTCTCTCTCAACTCTACAAGAATAAATTGAATCCACACATGAAGCAGTACACAGGACACATAGTTAAGGCTCTTTTAAAACTGAAGTCAACACTGAAAAGCAAAATTGTGAAGAGCCAAACATAAAAGGATAAATGATCTCTAGAATGGAGTAAGTAAATATACAAAATCCAAGACAAGTGACATGAGAACCAGGGTGCAGATCTTGTTTGTGACTAGTTGAAGCTAAAACCAAACCAAATGAATGAGGAGGGGTGTTTAAATACACTTAGCCCATACTAAGTTGGGCTTGTATCTCCCACACTGTGCCTAGAGAATGCCCTGACCCAGATCTGCTGCTGTGCAGATAGATTTGTCAATGTATTTGGGGTATAATAATTTTGACATTGCTTTGAGATCATTCCAGATTTACCAATCAATCTTCAGATTATAATCTGCTTTTGATATAGATAGGTCTTCCTACCAAAAAACAACAACAAAGGCGCTTACTGGTCAACACAAGCAGTCCATTTGTAAGTTAATTTCTCAATGTAAATTGGTAAACTAACACCCTATTATACAACCCTGACTTTAGTCATCTAGGCCTTACATATCTAGGTGTAAATCATAATTTAATTTCCATGTTTATCAATTGTGAAAAACAATTCTGGCAAACAGTTCATCAGTGTTCTTCATATTAGAACTGACAGTCTTCCCTAGACACTTTCTGCCTCACTGCATACCTCTAAAAACTTCCTCTCTTACTAACTGAATAAATGCTGAGAAATCTGCATGCACAGATGTATTCCCAATAGAAAAGAGAACATATTAATGTTTACGGAACATTGTTTTATTAGCTAGTCATCTACTAGCCGACGTCCTTGAATGAAGAGGACATACATACTTATTCCCATTAGAAGTGAAGCAGTAAGGTGAAAGTGATTTACAATAGAACATACTGCTAATCAAAATACTAATCTGGATTACAATCCAGGTCACCAGAATAAAAATCCACTCATTTTTATCTTAAGCAGAACAAGTATGCATGATAGATTAATTAAGATGAAGAAAGTTTAGATTTCCATCTCTAGGTAAGCCAGTATTCTCTTCACTCATATAAGCAATCTTTACAAAACTCCTCTAATAAACAATAAACCACATGGGCAGTGGCACATGCCTTTGATCCCAGAATCTGGGAGGCAAATGCAGGTGGATCTCTGTGAGTTTGTGGCCAGCGTGGTCTACAAAGAGAAACAGAATTCCAAGGCAGCCAGGATTACACAGAGAAAACCTGTCCTGAAAGAAGAGAAGAGAAGAGAAGAGAAGAGAAGAGAAGAGAAGAGAAGAGAAGAGAAGAGAAGAGAAGAGAAGAGAAGAGAACAATATATATACATACATACATATATGTGTGTGTATGTATGTGCATGTGTGTGTGTGCATATATATATAAAATAAGCCATATAGAAAAGGAACCAGAATAGACTGCAAAAGACAGAAATGCTCAATTCGGAAACCGGAGACAAAAAACAACTATAAAAAAAAAAAAAAAATACTGAAAGAAACCCTAAGAAAACCAAATTTCGAATTAAACAGCCTAACATGCATGAGTATTTTGAAAAGCAGTAAGTGATTTATGGGATTATGAAAAAAGCCAAAAGTAGAAACGCTGATATTTTGTTAGAGATACATATAAAAGAGTATCCTATTAGATGCTAAAGCGGTACAAAGACAGAAAAAACTACAACAAACAGATGAAAGATCTAAAAGCTCTGAGTGGCCAATGTGACAAATTGTAGACTACAAAAGTTTATTTTCTTTCTTATCTATTAATAGCAACTCACATTCAGTAAAGTAAGATCAGAACAGGACTGGGAAGAAGGCTCTGCAGCTGAAAGCATTTGCCATGTAAGCATGATAACCTGAGTTCAGATTCGTGAAAACCATGTTAAAATGTCACATAGTAGCATACACACACACACACACACACACACACACACAGGTGTGTGTGTGTGTGTGTGTGTGTGTGGATATGTGTATATGCAATCCCTTACACTCTGTGTGTGTGTGTATCTGCAATCCCTTGCACTCCTAGTTAAATTGGAAGCAGAGAGACATAACACTCCTCCACAGTTCATGGGCCACCAAGCTGGAGTATATGGTACAATAGCAAACAAGAAGAGAAACCCTGATTCCAGCAAAATGTAAAGTTAAAAACCTGAGGTAGCCCTGACCACCACATAAGCACCTTACGTAGTGCACACCCACATACACAAACACACAAAAATAAATATTTAGAAATCAGAACCCCCCCTATTCCAGTTATTTCCCTCAGTGTGTCATTATAGAATACCACTGCCATTAACTTAACTATTAGTCAGAAACACTTCTTGCGGTGGTTAATCTCAACTGTCAACCCACTCAGAATCAAATGGCACTTCAATTTGTAAAGTCAACAATTAGACCAGTCTGTCAGGATGWTTCCAGATATGATAACCCTAAAGGGGAAGGACAAGCAGTATTATCCCATAAATGGGAGAGGGGATGTAAATGAAAAAGGGGGTGGGGGCAAAAATCAAGATACACAAGTATTCATTTCTCCCTGCCTACCACTCCACCAGAACAGACTAATCTCTAAAATTATGAACTAAGCTAAACCTTTCTTCCCTTTCATTGTTTCTGCTGTCAATACTTCTCTATTAACATACCTATCTCCACAACTCTTACAATATCAGCAATTTCACTGTTGGCTGTTGTCATAATCACAATCGTCCATGGCACTGTATCTATCACCAGATTATTTAACAACCTACCTACTCTTTCTCTTTTCATATTCCATCTCTTTGCCTACTCCAATATTCACACATGAGTAAAACAAGGATTCTCAACCTTACCTGTATAGCTATTTTAAGCAATCAACTGTTACAGGAAACTATTCCACCTATTAAAAATCTTTAGTGCTGGGCAGTGGTGGCACACGCCTTTAATCGCAGCACTTGAGAGGCAGAGGCAGGCGGATTTCTGAGTTCGAGGCCAGCCTGGTCTACAGAGTGAGTTCCAGGACACCCAGGGCTACACAGAGAAACCCTGTCTCGAAAAAACAAATAAACAAACATCTTTAATAACAGCCTGAATTTCTACCCTCTGATGTCTAGACCATCTCATCAAGCTTTATCCACCGATATTATCTGCAGACATTACTAATTGTGCTCTAGGAAGCAAAATCAAGAAAATAAGAAAACAAGATAGGATTTTTATTTTTCTTGTTTTTGTTTGGATAGGTTTGTTATTATTGTCTGTGCTAGGGCAAGGGATCAAACCTAGGGTTCCAGGCATGCTAAGCAATTGTATAGCTTCAGACTCTAGAAATATTTGTAAATATTCCTCTGCTTAAAACTCTCCCACAGCTTTTGATTTTTACAACAAAACTCATACTTAAAGACCTATTTCAAATACACCGTACACAATCTAAATTCTACCACTCCAACCTCATGTGAAGCCATTACATTCTTTCTGCATGTTCTCCCCACCATAACTACAGGTTTCTCTTAATTCCTGGCATACCACAATTGTTTTTGCTACAGATTTTGGTCTTTGTTCTTTCCTGTGCCTCTGCTCTTCTTGCTTAGGTTCTGTGACAATCTCCACTTAACATCTCATTCTCATTTCCTTATTATCATCACATTACCTCATTTATTCCCCAGGAGGAATCACAGTATGTGGTTTGTCAGCCTGATTTTCCAGTATATAGCTTAGGTTAAATGAACAAATTTATAATGTGGAGAACTTTAAGTGATAGCTGAGTTTGCATCAGTGATAACCTCAGCTTCACCACCATCTCATTCCCACCTAGATTTATCATTTCCCTCTTGAAACAGAGGGGAGAAAAGAAAAAGAACTTAATGAAGCCCCCATCTGTAAACTAATTTTCTGAAAGGTGATATACAAACTAAGTAATATATAATCTATTTAAATCACTTGACACTATAGTCTATCAATAATGGCTATGTATTTAAAGGCCCAAGCACAATGCCTATAATAGATATTTGGAAAGGATGTTCTTGCTCTTAAAAAATCTCCTTCTATCACCACTTCGCCTGAACAGTTCTAAAAGTGGAACTTTGGGGTTGGGGAAATGGCTCAGTAGGCACAGCACTTTCCATCCAAGCACAAGGGCTAGAAGTTCACAACCCTAGAATCCATGTAAATATCAGGCCGGTGTAGTAGCAAATTGTAATCACGACAGTCAGGAGGCAGGAATAATGGAGTCAAAGCTAGCTAACAAGACTACCTGGAATTAGAAGCTCCAGACTCAAAAAAAAAGACCCTGCCTCAAATAAAATGGAGAGCAATGAAGACACACTTGTCTGCATCAGGCCTCCAAACACACATGCACAAGCCCACACATGTGCACACACACACATGCAAACACATATATACCACCACTCAGACATATAAACATAGATGTGCTGTTAAGTTTATGATTTTGGATTTTCTACACTATGGTTAGTAAGAATCATCCTTAACAGCACATTGACAAAACCAGGGCTTTGGTTCAAATGCCTAATGAGATGATGTTATCTTCTTCCCTCATATTTTACAAAGTGCTTAGGAAAAACAAATGCTCTAAATACAAAGTGCTTAATTTTAATAACCTTAATAAGTAACAGAGAGCTTAGGTTTCTGTTATACTTAGCAGCTAAATAAAGCCAGTAGAGAAAGCAAATTTTGCAACCATATCTAATATGAAAAAAATAGTTTTGTTTTTTTTTTTTTTGTTTCCTATGTTGTCTGGAGCAAGCTGTCCATTCAATTCTTTGTGACGATAATTATCAATACATTCCAAAACAAACTTGTGCTAGTGAATATGCTTCTCTGACACGGATGAACACTGGGCAAGAAATGAAGCCATGGTCTTGCACTTTACCATGTCAGGCAGCTCACACCCACCTATTAACTCCAGCTCTAGAAGATCTAACATCTCTGGCCTCTTGAGGCACCTGCACTCACCTGTGCACTCGAGTGGGTGTGCACCCACTCGAGTGCACATTATAATATAATGCATTATATTATGCACACATACATTGAAAATAAATCTTTTTTAAGTGGAAAAACTTTTTCTTCTATACAATTTTCAGCTATATGAGAATGTGAGTTATTCTAATTAACAGCTGGAAAATGTATAGAGCAATGTCACAATTAGGTCTTTGAAAACTACAAACATCCAAACAACTTCATTACCTAAATTAGAATTTATGATTATTTCAAAGGGATTTAATAAGAATGCCACCTTATCCAAAAAACTCATTAGAAATAAACTGATGCTCAAAGAAGAAATTATTCAAAAACATATAGCTAGCCAAAGGTACAGATGTAGTTAAAAATCAGATCTCAAGCTAGGGTGAAACTCAGTAATGAGCACTCATGCAAAAAGGTCTGATCTCCAATGCCCAGATTTCTTAAAAATTAAGTTTTTGTTTTTTCTTTTTAATCAGATCTCAGGTTGTGGTGGTTTAAATATGTATGGCCCGAGGAGTGGCACTATTAGAAAGTGTGCCCTTGTTGGAGTAGGGACTGCCTTGTTGGAAGTGGGTCACTGTGAGCTTTAATACCCTCCTCCTAGCCAGGTGGAAGACATTATTCTCCTGTTTGTTTTCTAACCAGATGTAGAACTCTCAGCTCCTCCTGCACCATGCCTTCCTGGGCGCTGTCATGCTCCCGCCTTGGTGATAATAGACTGAACCTCTAAAACTATAAGCCAGACCCAATTAAATGTCCTTATAAGAATTGCCTTGGTCATGGTGTCTGTTCACAGCAGTAAAACCCAAACTAAGACAGAGGTCCTGCACTATTTTACACCATACTATCTATATATTTATGAAATATAGTATTTTCATCTTTATAAAAATATCTTAAGCAGGGTGGTGGTGTTGCACACCTGTAATCCCAGCACTCTGGGAGGCAGAGGCAGGCAAGGCCAGCCGGGTATACGAGTGAGTTCCAGGATAGCCAAGGCTATACAGAGAAACCCTGTCTCGAAAAAAAAACCAAATACCAAAAAACAAACAAACAAAAATATCTTAAACATTAGTAACTTAAAATGAAAACCAGGCAATCACAACTTTGTTTTCTGTACCCATTTTTACAGAAGGAAAAAACAGTCAGCTATCATATTTGATCTACAAATTAAATCTTAGAGGAAATTTATAAAATTTGGTACTCTTGGTAAAGATTTACTCCTACTCCTTTTATTGACAGAATTATACATACAAAGCCTAATATTCATAAATAACCTTGGAGAAAGCCATCAAATGTATTAAATGTAAAAAATCATTGCAATGTGGCTGGGCATGGTAGTGCACATCAGAGATCCCAGCACATGGCAGACTGAGGTACAAATTCAAGACCAATTTGGTCTAAATATGGCAATCTAGACCAGCCAAAGTTACATGAGTAGACAGTCTCAGACCTGAACAGCAGGGAGCACTACAATGTGTTGCCTTGATGCTGTACCTCTCTAAAGAAAAAAGGACTCCAATTTCCAAAATGTGTTTACTGATAAGCAGGAAACACTGATCACTGCCTTTTATCTTTCCACTCACCCTCCGATCATCCTCATTAGTTTTACGGAAGTCTATCTCCACATGAGCTAAAATTATTTGAATTTCAGAAAACTATCCTTATCATTTCATCTAGAGTATCATTTATTCACTTTTTAGGTTTAAGATTGATGTTCTTTGGATCTGCATATAACACAATATAGTCTAATGGTTAAACATTAGAGTATAGAATACTCATTTTTATTTCACAAAATATTTTGTAGTTCCTATTTTCATGAAAAATCTAAAATAATGATTTTGTACAAGTTTATACTTCATCCCCAAGAAGGGGATGAAGTTTAAATTTAACACAATGATTCTAGTATTGGGAACTCAACAATGGCTGTCTAGACCATGTCATATGACAATGCTTCCTTCAACTATGAATGACCATGAGGCAGGAAGATTTTTGTGAGTTTGAGGCCAGCCTGGTCTACAAAGAAAGTTTCAAGACATCCAGGGCTCTGTTACACAGAGAAGCCGTGTCAGAACAAACCAAAAGGGAAAGGAAAATGTTCTCATTTTCATAATCAGGATAGGCACAAAATAAATTAAATTAATTAAAAATAAAACAGGAGAAATAGCCAAGCACACTTGTAATCACAGCACTTGGAAGATAGAGACGTGAGGATCAAGGAGTCCAAGGCCAGTCTTCACTAACAAAACTAAAAATAGAACAAACRCAAAACAGTATTTTCAAATCACCACTTGACCATTTCTGTAAAATAAAGCATCCAGTAGTCATAAATGCATGTTTTTTTAACTGTGAGAGATAAAGTTCTTAATAAAGTCAAAAACTTTAAGTTCATATATATTAAAATCCTCAGTCTCAAAGTGAAGTTAAGCTAGAATCAGGAACAATAAGACATCTAAAGAATTCCCACTCATCCTAAGTGAGGTAACCCAATCTAAAAGAACATACATGGTATGCACTCACTGGTAGGTGGATATTAGCCCAGAAGCTTGGAATATCCAAGACACAATTCACATATCAAATGATACTAAAAAGAAGGAAGAACTAAGTAAGGATACTCTGGTCCTTCTTAGAAGGGGAAACAAAATATCCACAGAAGGAGATACAGAGATAAAGTGTGGAGTAGAGACTGAGGGAAAGACCATCCAGAGACTACCCCACCTATGGATCCATCCCATATACAGTTACAAAAYCCAGACACTCTTATCGATGCCCACAAGTACTTGCTGACTGGAGCCGGATATAGCTGTCACCTGGGAGGCTCTGCTAGGGCATGACAAATACAGAGGAAGACACTCTCAGCCAGCCATTGAACTGAGCACAGGGTCCCCAAAGGGGGAGCTAGAGAAAGGACCCAAGGAGCTGAAGGGGTTTGCAGCGCCATAGGAGGAACAACAATGAGTCACCCAGTACTCCCAGGGACAGAAACATCAACCAGACAGTACACATGGTATTACCCATGGCTCCAGGCACATAGGCAGCAGAGGATGGCCTTGTTGAACATCAAAGGGAGGAGAGGCCCCTGGTCCTGGGAAGGTTCGATGCAACAGTGTAGGGGAATACCAGAACAGGGAAGCAGGAGGAGGTTGATTGGGGAACAGAGGAGGGGAGATGACTTAAGGGACTTTCGGGGGCGGGGGAACACCAGGAAAGGGAAAATCATTTGAAATGTAAATAAGGAATATATCTAAAGAAAAAAGAAAAAAAATTCCCACATATAAAAATTGGATAATATACTTTTAAATAAGCCAAAGGTAATCAAATTGAAAGATACCAATTCAAATCAGGAAGCTACTTTGAACTGAATAACGGTAAAATACTTTATGATAGGTAGCATTACTTACAGGAGTATCAATAGCTTTAAATGTTTTTATTGGAAACAAGAAAATACAGGCTAGA